>VICI01001032.1:0-26651 GCA_019593645.1 Akabosia matsudoensis | reverse complement strand
TCATACATCGTATCTATTTGGTTGTGTTCGGATTAGGCCTTCAAGGCCAGAAACAGGAATTGCACTGACATTAAAACCGTTTTCTGAAAGAGTCAATCATCACATACGCGTTTTAAAAATTTAATACAGTGTTCTTTGTACTTAATTTGTAATTTGTCCCTGTTGGATTTCTACTCCAGAAAAAGCTCTCTAGCTTGTCTGACTGGCTATTGTTTAAAATCCCTTTAAAGAAAGAATTGTTGAAAGCCATAATAAATTCTCAATAGCAATAAAATCAAGCAAGCAAGGAAAGTTTATAATAAAGTATTTGCAAGCATATGTCGCTAAAGTTTTGTAATTTTGAAACATTCTTGATTTTATAGGTCATATAAGATGAGAGCAAAAAGCTAATGTTTGCGACATTTCGGTTTACTGCATTAGGAAAAACCGTTAAAACAAATGAAGCATGAATTGAAACGATCTACCAAAAAAACTGATGATTTACGCACGTATGATGATGATCTTTATTATTTGCTGGTGTAATTGTAAGTGTCTTCATAATATTGTACATAATCCTAGGAATCAGAATAATGGAAGAAAGTATTTCGATTACAGATCCATGCAAACTATGAACTACTCTACCCAGATGGATGAGGATTGTATGCATAATTGAACGTAGGGCATTTATGATTTGAGTGAAAGGTCTTTGACTATTTAGTTAGCGTTGTTTTCAAGAAAGACTTTTCTAGTGCCATATTTTAGTCCTTTCTTTTATTCAATTGTTGCTGTTTTGATTCATAACATAAATGGTAAAGTTCATCAATCTCCGATGAATGAGTCAAATCATCAAAGTCCTTTTCGACTACCTAATAAATGAGCTTTTAGCGATGACAGCATGTTTCAGCATGTGAAGTCATCCGCATGCATGTTTCTCAGCATGTGACAACAACATTCATGGCAACAATTCGTTGCGATGCGTTCGGACATTAATTATTAGGTACTTCAAATCTGTCTATAAAAGCAATCCCAGGGCGGCACCAAAGTGCTTGTAGTAAAGCTTACCTCTTATACTGCCCTGAAATGTAAGTTTGGAACTCATGTGGAGTAAATACTTAGGAACTTAATGGAGTAAATACGGCGGTAAAACTGATGAATTTCTTGCACTGATTATTTTATAGAATGGTGGAATGTCATTTTTGGCTGAACTGATCTGAAAAATAGTGACATTTAACTATTTAAAACGTACTGACGAGGATTAATCTATTCAGTCTAGAAACCTCCACTTTGGCAGTGGGTCTTAGGTAGAACTGCAATTGGTTCTGAATTAGGGAATCCGTCTTCTAATGGTCCAAAGCCACAAAGTCTTACAAGAAAAAAGGTAAAATCATGCAAATTTTGCATTAATGCAAAACCTTCTGTGGTTCCATGAAATTTATTTGTTGCCTCTAGAAATAATACTGCCCGAAGTCATCCATGAATTCCAAAGTTGGTCGACAGTTCGTTTTGATTCCTAATGGGATACGGTTCACCAAAAACTATGGTTTAACGTTGCAATTACCTTCCGTAACCGGGCCGACTTTCTCTGCACTGATGCAAAATAATGCATGCAAAGATTCGAACCCCTTCGTTTTCATAATATCACTATTGTAAATTACCCAAAGCACCTGAGACACGTCGTTTTTGTTTACGAGTTAGAAACTTGTCGAAACCAGAATGCAATTTCTAGAATGACTGAGTTGTTCAACCCTTGCAGTGAGAATGGTAATGACTTCACGAGAAAAAGTACTTCGCTTTTAGAACTCACTGCACAACTCGTGAACTCTTGATGGGAAGTATGATACTTTAAAGAATTACTTTTTCTTAACGTACTACGATACGTGTGGGTGGTGGATCCACGACAAAAAAACCCTGCCTGTGAGCATCTTCAGCAGCTGCATCAGCAATAACCATTGAAATTCATGTAAATGGTAAATTTTACTGGTTACCTTTTTTTTGTAACGAATACTAGGGATTGGGCTTGGTATTATCAAGAGCATAAGGTTTTCTGAAACAATCTAACACTAAATTTACGCTACCACCAACAGTGTCAGCTCCAGCTAGAATATTCTCGGTGAGAAAGAAATATGACATGAAATATCCCGTAATTTGTTACAATGTTTGGTTCGTTCTATGTGAAATGCATCCACCTTAAAGTCAGCAAGGATTTTACACACTTTTTAAGCAAAGTTGTGTCCAAGCGCTTCCAAACATATATCTTATCTTTTATTTACTCCAACTAGTTAGACACAAAAATTCGTGCTTTTATTTCTTGAATATTTCCAAGTCAAGAAAGCGAAGAGTTTTAATTTGCTTGAAATTTGTAGCTGCTGACAATCAGCCAAAATTTCTGGCGAGACGGAGTGGATCGGTGCGTGAAGATATGAAAAATCAGGGAACAGGTGAACGTTGAATCAAGCCGTAACTGGGATTTTGTTGATACCATTTAATTTCGTTTTACGGAAGTTAAAAGTATTCGAATTCTTAGTGATTCAATTTGCACTACTTGATCTCTTATTCCAATACATCACGCTCTATATAAAACAGTGTAATACCTAAGTTAAGAAGTTAGCAAATGTATTCTTGTTATGTGGACATTAGAATAGGTTGTTAGCCATCTTACATCTACAACGTACCTACGTAAGGCACGGTAAAGCGGTATTAACTTTAAAATAGAGATATATGTATTCTAAATCAGTAGAAGTTCGTTGTTTCAAGACATGACTTTGGCAAGGACGAGTATGTGGTCCAGTATCAGATAATGAAATAGAAGAGATGCTTTGTATGTATCCTTATTTATCTGACCAGGAACGGCAAAAGCTCTTGCGTAAAACGTTTTGCCTTTCCCCAGTGTCGCTGGGACATTATTACCCTAGTTTAAAGCTCGCGAAATCGGGTAGAAAGATGTGCCATCAGATGTTTAAAGAAAGTTAATCCAGGTAACACCTGCATCTTTTACGGTTTTAACTAAGGACTATCTGATGAACCACTGAAAGCCTTCATTTATATTTACAATTCAATCCTCTCGATTCGGCGAATTAATTTGGGATTCAAAGTAGTGCATTGTGGATCTCAAACCTATGCGAACAATTGATAATGATTAGGTGGAAACTTTTTGTGCAATGCACAGTGTTTAAAGCTCGGCTGGAATCAGGCATAGCTATCGCTAATCAGTAAACAAGTCCATCAAAATGATTGGCAATGTACACAGCCACATAAGTGAGTTTGGCCCACAATTAGAGAAAAAGTATTAATGCGCATGAAACGGTAGAGCAATCCGTTTCGAATTGACATTCATAACTCACGGAATGCAGAAAATTTCTTTAAAAGTGTTTGATTCATGCTCTTGCCTTTAATATTCAAAAACATAAACCTTAAACAAGGTAAATGGGATTTTATTGCGACATCGTATCAGAAATTGAAAGGCAACAAGAAATTCAAGAAAGGCAAGAAACCTTAAAGTAATACGAAATTGATTACCTTAAAATTATATGGAGGTGCATTTTACAACTTTCATTCATATTTCTTGCATTTAAAAACACGTCAGTTTTCATCCAGTTTTGCAACTGATGAACTTAGTCACACTTTGTCTGTTTCATATCCTGCCGAATTTTTTTTAGTGAAATGGCAAATGTTAAGTGATACTACATGAACTACACAGTTCGTAGAATTGCAATAGAAACATTATTTTTTATTACTGCGATTTCACTCGTTAACTTAAATGTCATCATAGTCTATTAACGTGTGTTCTAGAATGTATTCTAGTTTACGTACTAGCTATGACCGGTATGGCAGTCCTTACAGTAAACTCCAGAAGTATTGATTTCCAAAACATTACGCGAGAACATAGAAATGCGGATGTTTGGAAAAAAGGAACAATATCTGACGCTGATGGCCATGTAGTAATCGCTGATCGTCCAACGTAATACGAAATAAGCAAAAAAGGCTATGTAAAATCTCGTTAAAAAGGTAAGCTTGATGAAAACAGAGGCACAACGCTTTAAGCCGCCATTAAACAAATGAGACATGCATTAATGCATTAGTACAAAGTACGCAGACCAAAGTTTTTGTATGGAAATTTGATTTTTTCTTTGCTACCGTTTCATTTGCGCTGGCATTTTTCAACAATCGCTAATTCCTGCTATACCTTCGTTATGTTAACACGACAAATGTGTTACAACCGGGAATTTTCTTATTTGTAAACCCAAGCGCGTCGCTTTCACATGTCGACTATCTCAAATAACGAGATGTGATATCAAAAGGGCTGTTTGCATACAGCGCATCGTTACCCTCTAAATATGCACAATCGTAACAATCGAACGTCAGAGAAAGCGATATATATACCTATAGTCTTTTGATAATCTTTTACCCGACTTTCACGTTGCTCAAAAGTTAAGGACGGTTTTATCAAGAAAGTAACATCTAAATAAAATACGGATAAAAAATCCTCTCATTTGATAGACGAAACTTATATGGTCACATTTTAATGGACGTCAAAGGATTGGCTTTTGTGTACAGAACACCTACTCGTTATTTGAAAACCCAAGTTTCTTATCGTGTATTCCTAGGTAAGAAAGTAGATAGCATTTTAAAGATGAAAGATTCACCATGTTTATATTTCGCATCGAGCTGAGGTACACCAGTCCAGCTCGAGTCACGGGGCTATCTGATACTTCTTGAAACCACTAGGTATATCACCAGCAATGATTATAAATTCCACAATTGGAAACTAGAAGCATAGTGAACACAAACGGACGATGCACCACGTCTCGCAAAAGGTATGACGTTTGTATATTAGTTTTTTTCTCCCTAAACCAATTGGCGGTTGCCTTTTTGAGGATTGGGGGGACTGAAAAAGGCAATTTGGATTTTCGCTAAGCTTGTTTCTAGTTTTTACAATCCGCTTTCTTTACATTGTCATCATCATAGTCAGAGTCATATTGCGGGACAACAACATCGTATTCATCTTATCTACTTATCGATCAGGATAAATTCGAACTGTAAATTTGAGGAAATCGAATGCGGAGCTTGATTCCGATCACGATAGTTTGTGGCATAGGGAAAGTAAAGACTAAAATCTTCTAACATAGCATTTTCTAGAATGCTCCACGTCGTCTAAACAAAATAGACGTTTAAGTAAGCAGCGGATTTAACATCTTAAAAATTCGATTTCCATGTCCATGCCTACTTCTACTTCTACTAGCTACCCTTGCAAACCTACGTCAAAGTTTTGTCAAGAACGTCACCCTATTTGGCTTATAAGACACACACAAATAACTTGATCTCATATACGGAATGAATGTTACAGCTACGCCACGACGCACTCCTAATCTCTGCACTGGGTCTATCTAGTATCCAGGACTTGGCCGTATTTTACTTTTGTGATTTATGAGCGCATTATGAGAACGCTTTTCTCCTACTGAACAACTTGCCAAGATTGGTGGGTGGAGAGACCTGTTTGAGATAATAATCATCAAATGCTAACTACGCTTTCCCTTCACTCCGGAGCTCACTGTCAATATTTTCCTGTCCGTAAAGGAAATCGACTATTAAGTTTGTATACGAGGTCAGAATACGTGACTAGGATTCACTTTTGTAGGAAAAACTGTAAAATCGTATACTTCAAGAATCTCTCAAGAGCTCGCAATGATTGGGAATATACGATTCAAACAAGTCGCACTAATTCAAGTGCCTACATTAGTCGTCGGAAAGTCCCTGCGAGATATCTTTCGCATGATCGGAGTAGCCAAAATCTGCTTGGAATCTTTCATTCGTCATTCCAAGAACGCATCATTATCTCCGATATTTTGTTATACATTTGTTATCAAACCATAGTTGTTGATTCAAGCAATAAGACGTTATTGGAAGGAGAGAGGAAAACATCGACGACGCAACCCACTTCATTTTGAAATGACGTTGGTGCGTATAAACAAAGGTTGAGGGAGTGTATGCAAAATCTGGTAAATATTTCAAGAGAGGCGTTTCATCAGAGAATATTGTATTTGATGCAATATAAGCTTGCCTATGCTGAGAGAACACACCCTTGGGTTGCATTTGTTACTGCCAGTATGTTCATTTCTCTTGCGATTCCAAGGCTTTCACATCTCAGCCGAGTTTAAGACAAGCAATTTATTTTGGACTAAATAACAAAAAAAGACCATCGTTAAGATGTTTCACTTATGAAAAGACATCACAAAAGACTGTTTCAACAGCTCATCTAAGCAAAATGAGAATAATGGAAAACAAAAGCTGAGAATAGGTCATCATAAGGCAAGGTTTACTAGTCATAAGAAAATTTTCTTGGAATCTTATCCGACTACTCAGTTCTTTTGAATAAACAGTGATGGAGGTGTGGACTAATGTTTTTTTTTGTCTTTTCTTATTCAGTTGGTTGGTTGGTAGATTAAAGATATTAATTTTATGTTTCTTATTGGATGACATATATCTGGTTATGTCCTTTAGACAGTGTAAGAAGACAAAGGCTCACACCAACAGTCATTTCAGGACTACTCAAAACTCTTGTGGCGCTTTTGTTTGCAGAAACAAAATCCATTAGAAAGTTGATAAACAAAAGTGAAGCAGGATGGTAACCCGAGAAGAAGAAAATGACAAGGGGCGGATAAATTAGCTACTATGATTGATCTTGTCTTTCGTTGGAATCCATAGCATAAAGCCGTTGGTTAGAGTAAGCACGCAGAAATACTAGATGATGCGCATTATATCCCCTTTTGATCCAAAATACATTTCTTATTCTACCATATCTATATCAACATTATTCAGAAAAATTTCAATTTAGTCTTTCATTTCGATTCATTTTAAACCTTCGAAACTTTTGGTGAACTTTTGAAACATAATTAAGTTAGCACTTAGCACTAACTATCAATACTATTATGCTAACGATGGCTGTTCTGCCCTCACATAGCGCTTCAAAATCTCGACACTCAAAAAAAACAAGCATGCCGTGTAACAAGTAAAGGTAGTACTTGTAGATAAACCATCTGTAAGATACGTTGAGTTGAAATTTGAAATTTTATCTTGTGCTATTAAAGATTATAAAATTATTTAGGTACATTATCATAAAAATGGACAAACCTATTATTAATGTAGTCATATCAGCCATAGCGAGATTGAATAGATAGTAGTTTGTTGCAGTCTGCATGTACTGATTTGTTAGGATGACAATACATGTCGTCACGTTCCCGAAAACTCCAGTTATAAAAATTATCACATAAATGATGGTAACGGGGACAAGAGTCTCAAGAGGTAAACTTCTTGGGCCCAGGTATTGATGCAAATAGTTTTCTAAACATTTAATATTTGACGAGAACTCTGTAATGTTGCCACAACTCCACGGAAACAAGTCTCCCGTTTCCCCATTGAGTTCACTACTCTCACTAATGTCCCCCTCAAGCGTAGCTGGTGGACCACTATCTGTTGTAACTGAAATAGATGGGTATCCAAGATTGTACGTATCATTTAAAAAGAAAATGGATGACGCATCATCAAATACGGCCGCCTGGTAAACATACGGATCTTCTGTCCGGCCAATCGCCTCTAAAACATCCCCGAATCCCTCCATCTGCACTGCTTTTATAAATCGGATTGAACAATTTTTATTGAAAATTGAACTGGTACTTGGTGAACATAGGTTGTATTGGAAACTGCAAATTCAGTGAATTAGTCGAGCTTTCTAAGAACAAACTCTCTACTTTGCACTCAATGAAACAAAAAGGTGAAATAACCACACATTTCAAGTATCCTTAGCCATTTGCTTCAAGACTTCTATTTCTTGTAATATAATCAGAAAATGTTGAAAGGTAACGGTCTCAAAGTATGCAGGTATAGAATTCAATTTGCGTTGATTAAATTCAAATTACTAGATGAAAAAGAGAAATCCATTTTTACAAGTTTTTTTCCTCATTACAGGGAACAAAGGTTGAGAGAATAAGAGAAAATGTTTGGGAAACTTGGCGTACACTTGGTTATACCCAAAACAACAGCGCAGCACAGGCTTTTACGTTGCACGAATTTACAGTTGCAGTACAAACTAATTTGATGAAACAAAACCGCTTTTATATCAGTTTCCCAGCAGAACCACTAGTAATGTTGCAAAAATGTACGTTTTAATAGCTAGACAGCAATTTTAAAACTTGGGAGCTCACAAAAACGAAACGCGAAGAATCGTTGGGAATGTAACAACGGTTGTCAAAACGAGTTAAGCTTTGTGTGCTGAGGACGTGCTCTTCAAGTCAAAGTGAGAACACAACTGGGCTCCTTCTCAACGGGATCACCGAGTTACTTTTTTTTCTTTTTGCAGTTTCACAGCAATGCTTCGTGGCCGAGGAGGACTTAGCTGTGGGAGACGAGATTTGGTCTCAAAAAATCGTCTTCGAATAGTTTCTACTTTAATATTGCCTATGTGGAAACATTTTGGTTTTTTTGACCAGACAGCTTGATCCTCTTAGAAGAAGGTGGACATTTTTTTCTTCATATTTTTGCAAGACTTGAGAGTTGTTACTTCGTAGAACTTTTTGCAAATTGTTTCGGAGATGTTTTGTACAACTTTTAAATTAAGGCATTTAGCGTGGGTAAGTTTTTCCATGGACTTTCCCGTCTTGAAAAATCATGAGTTTTTCGTAATTGAAAGGTCGGGAAGGAAGGTGATTAATCGTGGAAAAGTTGCGATTGCATATAGAAATTTAGAATTCAGGTATACCTTCCTCGCAGGCTACTCCCGTGTTATCTTCTATTGAAATAGTTGTTTCTTACATAGTCGAGAAAAAATAAAACATAAATTTTCGTACTAACGATACCACACTTAAAGCGTTGGTATTTGGCGAAAAATTATAAAAATATGAAACTCTAAATATGGCTATAATTGTATGTGTATTAAATTCTTATATTGGTTTTCATTACTGAGCACTTCAGACAGTCAAAATATTAACGGTGTTTATGGATGCTATCAACATTGTAGACTTCTATACGTATTATTTGAGTTTCTTCTTCTTTCCAGGCGTTTCTCCGAATGTGTCATTTATCATTCATTGTGATGTTGCGGACCGCCAACTAGGCGCCATTTTCTGAACTTAAAAAGAATTTAAATGCCTGACTAATTGGTTAATGGAATAAAAATTGTGGTAATTTAAAAATAAAGTACGGGCCATATTATATTTTAGTTTTAGGCTTAACAACACTATTCACAACTGACAATAGCAGGGGCGTGCATCAATAATATATCTATTACTTACCTATAATTAGAGTGGCGTAAGAATAGCATATGAAAGTAGGATAGAAAGTATTTAGTCATGAATACCTAAATGTTTGAAACCCATAACATGCATTTCTATAGTCATACCAAGAAATACGTACAGATCACAGAGGGACACTGTCAATTGGTAGAAATAACATTATAATCCTGAAGTAGAGCCGATGGAACGGAGATTCGATTGTACATGAAACAAATATCAAAATGTGACGCAATTAATCTCTAAAAGAACGCATCTGGCCTTTTGTATTGGAATAATTTTTTCGTTAGAGTCAAGAAAGGAAGCATGAAAAAGTAGTACACGAGTTATAAAGCACAGACGTAGCCCCATGTCTCTTTGATTTTGAAAAGGATGCAGCGCAAAGAGGGTACCAAGTACTCTGACTAGATACTTGGCTGATCTAGGTTTACGAAAGTTAGTGTAATGAACAATGACATAATATCACATACTACAGTGAATTACTAAAACTGTTGGAGCGCACTTTAAGCCAAGGTGTTCCAGTGTCATGAAGATATTCTGAAGCCGTCCTTACTTCGTACAACTATTCGTCATTTTAAAAAAATTTTAGGTCTGTAAGAAGTCACCCCGTTTTGACGGCAGAACATAAGCTGAGGGCTTCTTTTTATTGTGTGCTTGTAGCGTTATCTGGGCAAACGCGCTTGAATTCAGAAGTTTTATGCTTTTCACCATACACAAGGGTATAAAATTTGCTTTCTTCACTAAGAATGTTATTATGCCTCGGAGATAGATGGCGGCCTAACCATATCAAAGATTTAGAAGCTGTCTCCTCAACGATGTGTACTGTTATTCGTAGTAACAGTAATTAATTATAACAGCAACATATAAGAACTAACACTATGAGGTTATTTACGCTCAAATGATGTAAGATTTACGCAACTTACAAATGTTACTGGAGTCAAATTTAGCCACGATAAAACAAAAAACATTGAGCCAGAACAGTGAATAGTGAATACTAGACCAATCGACCATTTTTGGTTACAACTCTGTTCATTTAGCATTTATATGGAGTTAATTAAACTAGATATCTGTAACGATGTTATACTTTATACGCAAGCCATGATATTTTCAGACATTAAATTGGAAATTTTATTCGCGCCTTATATCGAGATTATTATTCCTACATGGAGAGATACTTCCCCATGACTTGTGATTTTAATAAAAATCACTTTCATATCTTCATGCATGAACGCACACGAAAAAATTGCGAGTTTTAATCTTTAGGTGCTGGATTTTTTGCTGCGCCCTTATAATATCGACCTGGAAAACTTGATGTGCTTGAAGTCTTTTGGGTGTGTTGCGTTGCCCCTTACTTAAAGTCTCCTTCTTTATAATGTTGTGTAAATAAACACCTCATATCACAAAAATCCAGGCTATTAAAGGAGGGCTACATGTGATTGCTTAATACACTGCATAAAAACGACTTGCAATCTTTAAAAATGCACTTTTTATGCACTAACCTAAAAACTGTTTTAAACAGTTCTTTTGGAACCTGTAATTCGGTGTTATCCACAGTAAAAAGCAAAGAAAAATCTATACCAGTATATTTAAAATTTCAATTAATTAGCTCGACTGGATTTTTTAAGAACCTTGACAGATTTTGATTCATTATTCATTCATCCCTTGTGGCAAACTATTTTAACAATGGCATTGCCGTGTCTATGAGCGAAGAAATTCTGGTCGTGTTTGCTTGTCTAACTTTTTTATTCAGTGTTTTCCTCGCCAGCAGCTGTATAAGAGATAGGTGTAGCGTACGGGAAAATACATAAGATTTGAAAGTATCTTTGTTGTTTATGATAAAGGAAGGTTCGTGATCGCATTTAAACTTCTGGTTGGCGGAGATACTTTTCAATTGGATGTCATTAACAAGTTTCCAAAAATAAGAGGCTAGCATTAAGAGGATACTTAATGTTTAGAAAGTCCGCGGACAAGGACTTAGTTGCCTATAAAACATTCGGGTTCGATTCTCGGTACAGTGTAAGAAATACAATTCAGGAAAGCCGTACTTCCTGCTGTCATACTAATAATTTCAAGAGCAGCAGAGCCTATATATCTAACAACTTTTGGTTTTCTAAGGCCACAAGGAAACAAGGAGTGGAAACTGAATAATTTATTTATGCAAAGTATTTCTAGTGTCACATTTCCGCATCCTTTGTTCGTCTTTTTAGGAAACTTTCTCTTAAAGTTTATTCTGGTGAGAGCCATAGTTTGGAAGTAGTACGCATTTCCTTTTAGGATACTCTACATAGCTTCTAAAGAAAAAAGGTGGAGGCGGGAGAAGCGGTACTAGTACATCATTTTTACAAATGTTGGTGCAATTCATCTCCAAAAAAGCATATGAGGTGCAACTTGCAGCGAGATTTAGTGTAGCAAAGTCGAATGTCTAACTGGGTTTCTTGCTGTTATTCACCTGCAAGAATATAACGGCAAATACATGCTATTTTTACCATTCGCTTTTTGAGTATAACGCTACTTTTATACAAAATCTCTACTTGTCTCAATCTCAAGTAGCCCCTTTGTGGATATATCTTCAGCTAAGGTACATATATTAGAACAGTTAAAAGACCCATCACAGAGGATGTTGTCATCCCCTTGGACATACTAAAACAACTTGAAATTCACCTCGGTGGTCCCAGAAATA
The DNA here is from genome assembly GCA_019593645.1 of Akabosia matsudoensis. Taxonomy (NCBI): domain Eukaryota; kingdom Metazoa; phylum Arthropoda; class Collembola; order Entomobryomorpha; family Paronellidae; genus Akabosia; species Akabosia matsudoensis. Next base: position 14,711 of record VICI01001032.1, on the reverse strand, counting down.
CTGGCAGGATTTCTAAACCTCATAGTCAATAGATGAGAAAGTTGTTTTTTTTTGCAATTTTTCAGTGTTCTTGCAAATACAGTCAAACCTGTCTATAAAAGGCATCTACGAGAGAGAAAAAAAGTATCTTTACTACAGCATATGTCTTTTGTAGGGTTGGGAAAGTACATGGGATACATACAGATAGGGCCACAGAAATGATACCTTAATTAGACAGTTTACTTTATATGACTCCCTTTAATATACAGGTTTGACTGTATTCCCCTCGTGGCTAATTGCTGCAAACTTTAAGAAAAATTGCTTCTCGTTTGATATCTTGTTGGATATCCTTCCATGTAATTTCGAATTAGGGTTTGAAGTGGTAGATTAAAATGGGGGATCTTTTGTCTTCCATTGAAGGGAAGAATGGTTATCGCCATCGCTATGTATGTACACCTTAAAGTGTATTAATAATAATTGAACACATAAAATATCCCATGACTTTCCAACAGCATGTTTACAACGCCCTCTCACTTAGACATTGTAATAACTCTGTTACATGATGCTGCGTACTGCAAACTACTTGCATATATTACATATTAGCATCCTTTAACAGCAAGCTTGACCATGAAGTGTTGATGTTCAGATTCAAGTTTTCTAAAGTTCAACTGAACTATTCCACTTCGCGTGTTGAATTTTCCGGAGAATATCAAAAGATTGCTCGAGTTACACTATGTAGTTCATCCTACAACTGTCCTTGAATTTTAAAACTATAAATTATTCTAGATTGAGATGTTAGGAATGGATATCTTCCAGGATTCCAGGAATCGTTGTCTCATTTGAAAAGAGCAGATGTTTAAGATGAATACCCACTATTAATGATGCAGTTGAAGAACTCTCAATAAAGAGTTCAGAATATTTCGCACGCTCGCTGTAAATTTCATAGTTCCTGTCATAGGACTCCCTTATGGTGAGAGTAACAGTCAACAATGAATTATTTTACTTAGCTTAACTTCACTCACTTAGCTTACTGAAGTTCATAGCCTTCTGTCATTCTGAGTTAGAGAAAATTTCTTACACATTCATTGAACACAGTCATTTCGATTTGCTTGAAAAAATACCACGTTACGACGAAAAGTTTCAAATTGTACCTATCCATCCTGTGGAAAACATTCCGTATCGTGGGAGTTGTACAGGTGCTCGTGTAATCTTACAATTTTTCCCCGAAGTAAGTCGAACTGTACATGTATGACTTATTGTTGTTATGTTATTCTGACTTACGTGTGCTCTTACATAAGTTATAAAACAATAACATTTATGCTGCATAATAATAAACAATGACAAACCGCATTACCACCGTATTATTTCCCAGGAGAGTTTGTCTCCCTTCATGGGAAGGTGTTCGAGGCCAATAAACAAAGAGTAATCTCAACGCAACGATAAAAATACGGAAAATATTTGCAAAATGCACACCATCACCTTGTTTGCAAGGTTTTCCTCCTTGGGCGGAGTGAAAGAAAAAAGGACGATGTACAGACTTTTACATCTGTGCATGAAAAATACGCCGAAAAAGATGTTGACCATTAATTTGGAGCGGAGATGATCTCCATATTTGGGTAAAAGTCAGATGCCAAGTAATACATGTTCCTTGCCCATCCAAAATGGTTGTACAGATCAAAATCTACTGCAAAGTGACGTATTGTTCTCAAACGACGTGCTAAGTTCTTAAAAGGCAGGAAAAGAGTGGTCTTAGTTTGTCACGAATACCTTATGGATGAAACAAGTCAAGAATATTAGTTGTTTCTCTGAAAAATATTGTTCCCTCGCTTTGAAATGGATAATATGGCTCATTTATAATCCGAAGCCATCCATCGTCATTACGAATAAAAAACAAGAGAATTTTCGAAAATAAACGTGTTGTAGGGTTTTTCAAATATGAAATAACCGACCCCATATTCAAGGCTTCATAATATGAAGTGATATACTTAGTAAGTTCAGTCGCGATTATTCGACAACAGAAATGTGCATTCCAAGTATGTTTACAATTTTGAACTCCGCGAATCAATTGTTACTATTATTCTGCCATGTCCATACAACTCCACAGTAGCTTTTATGATAATAAAGAGAAAAGAAAAACATGGTTTTGTACGTGTGGGAAGCAAGAACTCGCAAACGTTCAGCCGAAACGAATCTTATGACCTTACACAGCTATTTCTATCACCATGAAGTAACTGTTTAGTTTTCGCACAAGGGACTTTTAAGCGTCAAAACATTCGGTGTGACACGTTGGAGGGTCATGTTATAACGGTAGTGTTTTCGTATGCTCCAATACAAGTACTGAACCTTTGAACTACAAATATAATGCTTGGTAGTTTTTGGATTCCTGAATGTATGGACGGATAAAGAACTTGAAGAATGTGTTTTTTGTTAAAAGCAATCGCTGCGAAAAGAGCTTCTATGGAAACATTTACATACACTTATCTCGAAGTGGGCCGTATTATCCACATTATTTCGTCAATGTTTATTTAATACTCAAGTTTCCTCCGGGAAGCATGCATACATGTTGAATCGGGCAGTTTGCAACCGTAGAATGTTTCGAATTAAAAATGCTATTGGTTTGAAAGTTTCAAGAAACGTACATGTGATTTCCAGTTACCATACTTCTGGGTGAAAGCCAAAAAATGCTCGATTTCCGTAAAACTGCTTTTTCAGGACATTTTTGCTTTTCATCGTGAGGCACCATATTTTTTTTGGTGAGCAGATGCGGCCCAGCCAACAAAATATGTTTTTCTCTTTATGTAATGTACCCTGGCGTTTCGTTTATGATGCTTCCGTTCCGCATTTTGATAGCTGAGAAAGCTATCTACCTTAAACGAATCTGTCTGTTCGGCTCTTTACCCCGATCTCTTGCCTCAGAACTTTCTCTGAAAATGTAAGTCTCCTGATTGCATATGGATTTTCAATAGGGGTAGCATTTTATAGGAATAAAGCATGCTATTTTATTTGAACGCTTTGGAATGTGGCTTTAGTTTAGGTCTAAATAAGACAACCTATTCAGTACCGTTTACTTAAACTGTTCACTGTTGTATAAAAAAAGTGATTAGTGTGTCTAACCAATTTTACCCCAACTTTATTTCGCCTTCATACAACATTTTTTTTTATTGCAGATATCATTCAAAAACGGTTTCTGACCGTATCCGTTTCCAAAGTTTTTACAAGATTGTATTACCTTCCTTGGAATTGACCTACTGATGAAAAAAACATGACAACTACGAGTTTAACTTAAGGAGCAATAATATGGGAAAGAAACAATAAGCCTAGACTTCAAAAATGGATTACATCACAGCATGGAATGCCTATTCCTGATATCTCAAAAAAAAAAGAACGCGAACAGAGGATAATATGAATGGATGAGCTTCAGACTTCGTTGAGCCGTAATACGGAAAGACGTTTCCAAAGGGCGCAGTATATCTCAATTTTTCTTCGATCAACCATACGAACGCTTCAGTTGCAAATATAGGAGAAAATAATACATGCTGAGCATATGAAACAATGCCGAAAATGTGTTTCGAACAGAATACGCGTAGCTTAAAAACTTTGTTGAAACTGCAGCTTCATTCTTCATATTTAATTTACCTGATGGTACATTGATGGTATAGAGTTTCTTAGGAGAAGAGAAAGCCCACCAGAAAAAGAAACTATAAAAACCAAGATCTCACCTCGACACCACCGCGTTACTTGATTTACTCGTTATAACAGTTTCATTTCTTTTACTCTGCTACGGCTGTGCTAGAACTTTCGTTCGCTGTATAATATGGGACGGGTTAACGGTGCAAAAAATGAGGAAGTGGAGAAAGGGAAAAGAATCTTCCCTTTGGTTCAGTTCTATCAAGAACACCTACGCTCTTTCATGGTCACGCCAGACTTTCTTAAAAAATTTAACGACGCCCAATTTCCAACCCAATTGTGGGGCACATGAATTAGAAATGCGGAGTACTTCCTGTCACGGTTATATGCCTACACTGTATGTATTACAGTGGATTTTTTTCTGTTGTTGGCCAAAAATGAGGAGTAGTGCCAAATCTTTGAATTTATGTACACCGCATAATACACATCCCTTAGTATAAGTGTGAGTAGACCGCAATGGTAGTTTTAAAATTAAAGTGAACAGGGGTATTAACTATTAAGATATAAAAATTATTCTGAGTTAGGACACAAACCTAAACCGATATATTATCCTGTTGACATTTCTCATGAACGCTAGCTTGAAACGGCTACGGATATAGAATTCAGACTACGAATGTATCGGTTCTTATTTCTTTTTAAAATATTAACGGAGAACGAGCATGGAATACTTTGGTAGCCCATAGTTGTTCCTTGTTACAAACTGTGACTTATCATGAGGAATCAGTCAATTTTTTTTATCTCGATAGTATGTAGTTCATTACTTCGGAGAGATGATAGATCGGCAGTTGCCATTTAATCAATTTCTTTAATGAAGCTGAAGCATAATTGCACATTCCAACGAACGTGGAGCCACAATCTGTTCCTTAAATTCTTTTCTTGTTGAACCTTTGCTTGTTCCAAAGCAATATGACCAGAGCTAGAACCATGACTCATTGTGAATGGTGGATGCCTCTCTGTCAAGATGATGGTTGGTTGTTGTTAACCATTGCTTCGAAAGAGCCAAATGGTTGTTTTTTAACTGTATGTGTCGTACCATGGATGTCTGTGAGTTGTTCGAAGACAACTGTGCACAAATTCACATATCGGCTCCAAATTTAGTATAACGTTCCTTACAAGGCTACAGAGCTGCTTATTTTTGTGAGCTATCCGTTCGGCCTACAATTTCTTGAAGGTTACTAAGGGCGTTGCCGAAGACATCTCTCGAACTGATTGTTGGATGGACTCCGAATTAGGCTTAGAGCTTCAGGTACGTTAAAGGCCCTTCTCTTTAACCTAGAGGAGTTATCGACAGACACAACGAAACGGACATGCGAACATCCATAAAGAGCAACAGCCAATCAGAGACGTCTCAATAACCGTGCTTTATAGAAATGGTTAATAGCGAACAAAAACCGTTGATTGCATTGTAGTTAGGAACACGAGCGAAAGAACAAACAGTCAGCATACAGCTTAATGCTGCCGACTTCTGCTAAGTATTCTACTCTGTTTCTCTTTCCTTAGCGACTTCCATCGTTGAATGTTTATGCAGCTGGAAAAGTCACGTAGCGAATAAAGAACAATGAAATTACTGCAAATGTGATCTCGAACTGTGGTAACAAAATAATCTTACTCTGGTCTGGACGATATTTACAAGGATAACGTATTGTAGGGTTAGATATTTTTTCTGTTTATGTTAATGTACAAACAACGTGATTTTCTTACTCAAACACTACCCTCAGTAAAAGCAGAAGTTATAAACCGTTTAAACGTAATAATAAAGCATTGCGGAATGAAAAACTAAACACACGCAAAAAGCCGGCGGCTGCTGTTACCGCTAGGAAAACACTTCGAGCCAATCAAACAAAGTGTATACAGCGTGGATCATTAACAACGCACTCTGCCTAAGTACGTAATATACTTGATTCGGATTGAGGTTGTCTGAAAATGGGACAAAAGCAATGTACCCTCAGAAAGCCCCATGCAAACGTGAAAAGAAAACTCGATTCCGGGATATGGGAAGGTGGAATATCGAATAGCATCTCTTGTGTTGTGTGTGCTAGCGTTGTCGAACAAGCAAGCAAAAAATGAGCAACTGGATAAAAATGTCAAATCGAATATTCGAAATGCTCATTCCATTTGCATTTGAAAATGGGAAAATTATTTCTCGGCTTTCAAAATAAGAGCGACAAGACTACCACACTTGAGACAAGAGAAACCATCTGATTTTCCCATATCCCGAAATCGAGTTTTCGTTACACGTTCGCATGGGACTTTCTGAGGGTGCGTTGTTTTTGCCCGTTTTCAGACAACCTCAACACGAATCAAGTATGTTACGTACTTCGGCAGAGTGCGTTGTTAATGATCCACTCAAATTATGTACTGTACAAATTATGACTAATAAACGTAAACGGACGTCTGTAGTCTGTACCAAATATCATGTTCACCAGACAATGTGTGATCAAGACTTATTCCTAAAAAACGAATTCGGACGCTTATAGGAACCTGAAAACCAATGAAAACTACATTCATCTATGGCGAAGGACTCCCAGCAAATTGCCAAATCTTATACCAATATGAAAAAGTGTTCCTAGGTTATAGCAAAAAAAAACATTCAAGCATCTAGATTCTAGAAGCAACTGAAGGGCTTACCCGAATAAAGTATACAGATTGCCTTGGCGTTTTTGTAAACCCCTATGGCAAATTTGGTGGCGATCGAGAGATCGTGGAAACTAGCCTGGACAAACATACGGAACTACCGGGGCTTTTTAAGAAACAGACGGACAACTGGAACTCAATAAGCTATTGCGTGTAAATGCAATGCTTCATAAAGCAGAGGTCCCTTGGTTTTCACACGCAAGCAAATGATAAATTCTGTTTGCACGTTGTACGATGCTGTTTTTAAAGGAATGCATTTGACTGCATCAAGGGCCAATAAAAATATTACACATTAGAGCTACTTACTGGGGAACACGTTTGATTTTTAGATAGTTTCATGGGACTGAAATTTGGAATCAGGGATGGCCCTGACAAGCATAATTCTTATTACGAATTACTTTGTCTTGAAGGTAAAGGTCATTCTAAAGGTTTATCTACTGCTCGTGTTGCCTAAAATGTCGATGTCATGTGCAATGTTTTCTCAGTCAACACGGTTCAAACTTACCATAGCGACAGTACTTGAATTTTTAAATCTTTTCTTCAGTCATCCCTCAAGTGTATGGTATTGTTATATTACATGTTTGTGAATTCAGATTGTTATGATCACGTCGTTATAGGATTCTTCAAAGTAATTTTCGCTACTATCATTTTTTGAAAGTTTTATCAAACGTTCTCTGAGCTTCTGGTATCACGTGGTGCAAATGTTTTTGAAAGGTGAAGAGTTTTCTCGGACAACCTCTTGGACTATATCATTTTGTGAGCAAAGTAAATCAGCATGTGTTAAGGTGTATGTATAGGAAATATCCAACGTCAAACTAAACAGTCAAACGTCGGTGGTATTGTTAAAATATCCCTGCCGTTGCGTTGACATTAAAGTAAATACAGTAGAAGAGCGATACTCGTCACGATAAATCATTTTACTATTGCTAGTATAGTTCATAGTGTACAAGCAAGCTACAAAGCTGTATATCCCTATGACCGTATACTGTATACAAATCCGCGTTCATAAGATCAGTTTCTACTTTCTACGAAGAAAAAATATGTTGCTAGACGAAACAAAGAACTTGCATGATTATTGATTATGCTTGCATTTGACTCCGGTAATGAGGTGAAACTCAAACTCGTCTAGAGCTAACGTTTTTTAAAGAAATTGAGTACAGCGGAGTTGAGTACACTGTACAAAGTATGATTATATTTCGACTAGAGTATTCTTATTCCAAACAGGCAGTTTAATAGATTTACTAGCGACATAAGAAACAGAGCGTGATATATATGATATCATACTTTCTTGCACGTTCCCAGATTTAAGTTTCCATCGTTCACCAACTTCAACTTTGTGAGCGAGCCGGAGACAAAAATAACTGGAAATCCCTATTACCGTATTTGTGTCAACTACGGTCCCCTTCTATAATAGTTTGAATATTTTTGAAGGGATAATATAATCGGAGACCGGCTATAACGGAAGGCTTGCCGAAACTGGGGGGTTTTCTAACAATATTTCGAATCAAGCCCAATTCGAATCAATACGTAAACACTTTATTATCAAAGAACATTTTACTCACAACGAACCATCACCTAAAAACTAGTTGTAAATGTAAAGCTATACTCTATGCAATTATGTGTCGTCATCTGAGATATCCAGTCTGAGACTCGGCTATAATTGAAGACCCAGCTACAATGGGTTGAGTATTTTTGAACGGGGCTATAATTGAAGGCTGGCTATAATTAGAGCAAATATGGTATGTGAGAAAATTGAGGTATAAATACTTTTGCCAAAGTCCACAGGGTTGTATGACTGTGTAATCGAATGGGATATATAGTCTAGAATGTTTTCAATCGATTGTACCGTACGTTCTCCGTAACAGAGATATTATTACAATTACTGTCAAGTGCAATTTGGTTTCCTAAAGTTTGCTTTCTTTAGCTGGTTCCTATTAAATTGTTTTCGTGACGGTGATCTTGGCTTGAGGCCAGGGTCCCCAGAGGAAATACCTTTGTCCTTTGTAGAGGTGAAGTTTCTCTGTGAACCAATATTATTCGCATGCAAAAATGTTGACGATTCATAAATTATAACCACAGCTACCCTACAAACTCGGAGATAAAATACTTATGTTCATTGGTAAGATGTGTCACTCAAGGCTTCACATACTTCATGTATCCAACAAATTCTAATTTTTACAGTTGCTCTTGCTACTATGTCTTTATCTGGAAACATTTTTCAGCCTTGAGTCTAATGCAAACCTAAAAGACAGTCCTCTATCATGTATGAATCCAAGGACCTAATAAGTCATTCATCTGATCAATAAACGGAAAACTCACATTGACTCCTCTTTTTCATTCATGTTTTTTCATTAAGACTTGTAAAACAAGTTCCATGCGTACAACAAGTCTTTTATACAGGGCATGTGCGTAAAGATAGGTCCAAGCGTGTAACTTTGCCTTTATTGCACATATCTACGAATCACTACTCCAGTAAATGTAATTTGCCCTCTTGCTTTAGTTCATTAGAAAAATCGTGACTAAAGAGCTTGCGGGGTTTTATATTTTATTAGCCTGTCTTAGCTCATCGTCAGTCAGGTCACTCAGTAGTTGGGTTTCTAGATAAACCAAACAAGCATCGGTGACTGACTGTATACTGGGAGATATCGGAACTATCGGGAGAGACGTAAAAATGTAGAGAGCTCGTTGCGGAAAGATAGACTGCCACTTTTTTTTTTCGTGTTAGGAACTCGTAAAACTGAACACCATAAAGCATGAAACCCGTTGCATTCCCAGGCAGCTTAAATAAGGAAAAACGAAAGGATAACGACTAGAACCAAGATAAACGTTGATTCGTAAGGGTACCAGGTAAGCTTTTTTGTTTGACCTCTGGAAGTCATAAAGCACAGGACATCCACTATAGTTATAACGATATCTGCAATGCTGACTACCCTTTCGTAAGTTTTAACGACTTGACTGCATTGCAGAATCAAATAAACTGGTTACACGAATTGAAATGGGAAAGACACATGCAACTATATCAAATTAGCAAAATGGTACGGACTAGGAACCGCTTATTGTAGGAAGCAATGGCATATTGAGCCTTGAGACAAGGGTGTCGTAAAAGTTGCAAAACTTAATCTGTCAAAAACTTGCATTTATAAATCTTCATTCAAACATAAATATCAATTAAGTAGAAGTCCAAGGCAAAGCAACAAACTACTGTTTACTCGTGCATGTAATTTTCATATTATTTATTACATTCAATGCCACTTGATTTAATCCACGTCCATTTGTAAATTACATTACAATGCAGTTATGTATTTTTAAGTTGAGACCGATTTATTCAAAATTAAACGGGTAGCACAGGTAGGTTTCAATATTTTAACAGTCTTTCAAGTGTTAGTAAGACTAATATGTAAGGCAGTACGATTACATATGCTTGCAGATAACCAAACGAATTAGATAGCGAAACCAAGTTTGTCGGAAATCCGATTATTCTAAGAGAAACCACATCCGCAATATATAAGCCGTTGTCAATTCTAAGTGTTTCTTCCCAGCTCTCACATTTATTCCCCCGATATATTACTCTGTGAAATGAAGATGAATGACATGTGCGAAAGTAACCAGTAGAATTGAAGCACGAAATTGGTGCCAGAACCATAAATGCAATTATTTACAAACAAAAATTAAATTCATATGGGTATCAAAGACCCTAAATTCTAAGTCGATCTCCAGCCTAGTTTTCATGACAAATAATAACCTTCATGCATAGACCGTTTTTTAATGATGAAGGACCGAGAATTACAAGTTTGGAAAGGTACTATTTCAATGCTAAATCCAAGCTACGTTTGGATCGATGAAAGAACTTTGCACCAAGTAAGGAAGATCTGTTCCTTCACAAATAACAAAAGAGTTTTGAATGAAGTTGGAGAGATGATCTTTCAATGACTGGGAACATACCATGTGTGCTTTCTATTATTCAAAACAGCATTTTCCAGGATTTATGACAGATGAATGAAATGGGCTCTAATTTTTTAGAAAATGAAGAGTAGGTACATATTTGTAGCATGTTCCCAATACATGTAGATAATCACGTGAAATCACAATGAATTCTGGTTCATGTGTTATGGTTTTCCGAGAAGCTTTAGCATACATTTTACAGCTTACAAAAAGCTAAATTAAGTATATTAAGTAAACTATGTCAACTGTGAGTATGTTACACGGCAATTCCACGAAATTATAATCTATGCTTCTAGCTGTTCCGATTTCCCATAACAATTGGCCAATTCTTTTACCCATTAAGCTGCTAAGTTACTGTTTTGAAGGCTCTTAAGTGATACTTGTAACAGATAGACTAAGTCACACCCAGCAATGGATTAAAGCTACATCCATTGTTTGTCGGCATCAGATAACGAAGTGCTAACTCAACTCACCGATGTAGGTTGTCAGTATATTTACTCTTGTATCATTATAATATAATCATAATCATAAGCATTTTCATGCAGACACGAAGCCGCCCGGTAGGCGAGTGAACTTATGTACCATATGTACCATAAAATGTTTTGCACGAAGAACTTAACATGTTAATGCTCTTCTTCTGTCAATCATAAGAACAGCCTGATACGGATTCAACCATAATGTATGGGCGTATTAGTAACTGACATTTGTTAACTCTTTCCAATCTTTACTGCATTTGAATTTATTTGCATTTAATCATTCTTGTGAATCATTCTATAAAGTTCAAGGACTTCTTAGATGTGTGAATTAATCTGTGTCGAACGAGTTAAGTTTTTGCCTTTATGATTCTTTTTTTATCATTATTTAGTAAATTACAAGTATGTACATAGTAATTTAAGTTGAACCATAGTATATAAGTTATCAGCATTCTCCTATTTCTAGCGAAAACTATTTTGTAAGGTCTGCGATTTTGTCAGTCTATACATCGGTTATGTTTTTGCTCATTCAGTTTTCACTTTGTACTGTGCCCGACCAAAAGCCAATAATGATGTTTTTCTCTTCACTTCAAGGTTTGACCGTTATCAAGTTAAACCCTGTCGATCTCCATTTCTAGAAATTACGAACCTACGACTTTGGATGTTTAAATGTAATCTTAAGTCCCTTTCGCTACTCTCCGAATCTTGACAAACAACCGCCCTGATTTTTGTTTGACATACTATGAAAAAAGGTATTACAAAATAATGCAAAAATCGGTGGCGCGCAAGCCGTACACTTACAACTTAACGCTTCCTACGCTTTTCACTTTCATTCTTATTCATTGCATAAGACTATGATGATAAAGCAGTTTTTACATCATGCAAGAGGCTTACAGAGAAGCAATAAATCTGCTATGATGCTTGGAACGTTATGCACCTGCTGACGTATAAAAACACCTTGTTGTACCTTAAAAGTACTCTGACTGAAACAAGGCACTCCTTCTGCACGTATACTTTGGAAGGCATATAATCTCCTGAATGCTAGTTTTGGTATTGTCTTACATTCAACATTGGTTAAAAGGATAGGATTAAGCTCCTCATCACTCATCACCCCCTAAGAGGTTCAAATGGAATCATTAAAAAAGACGAGGCATTTATAAAGCTAACAAAAAAGTTCATCTTTCGCTTTCAATAATTAGTTTGTCTTCTATTCCAAGTGCTTAAAATTTAATCAACCCGAATCCCTGCAACTCGAGGACACACAAAATGAAATAAAACTAAAACTATGAAAGAACGAAAACTTTTTTTGTGTGCAAAATAAACTAGAGCAGATTCCAGCTCTGCCTGAGCTCCATGGAGATTATATGGTCTTTGTTTAAAAAACGCCTCCTCAAAAATGTAGCTTATTTAATGTAAGTCAGTAATTATAAGGACGTAGTGTACTGACGTTGTACTTGTTAGATAGCAGGCTATCAAGACTTCCATGTAAAATTGTTGGACCGTTTTTCGAGGACCGCAACAGCCTCGCTGCTTTCACACAGGTTAGCATAAAATAGTAATATTACGGTCGTTAGCTTTAATCGGTAAAGGTCTAAACTGGCGAGGTACGCGAAATTGAACAATGAGTATAATCGTTATCCGAAATGGCAAGTAAATTGAGGGGACATCAAAAAGAACAAAATGTTTCTTGAAACAAACGATCCGATATCTTGTGAGATGACTGAAACGAGCATAACTCCAAACATACCAACTACACATGTAATATGATACCATGTCTTTGCTCACCCCTATTTACCCCAAAAACGCAGCTCAAACTTCCGGGAAGCCTGTACGTACGTATGTACACATACCTGCATGTTATTTGCAATGCGCCGCGTTTTCTCTTCCAATGAAAAGGCTAAATCTGATTAAGGTTTGGTAGGCATTTTAGGTTGATTACTTGATTAGAAAGATGAGAGACACATTCACGCCACAACTCCCTACTCGTGTTCTTTTTGGTCTACTGTACCCGATCTGCCTCCTATTGTTAGCTGTGTAGGCTTTTTTATAGTTTGATAAACTATAAGATAAAATCCTCTGGGCTTTCTAATCCCTTGTTACAAACTATGGGTTAAAAATTAAGTACTACTACTAGTATACTTTCTGTTCGTTACGGCAAACATTTCAGTACTCAGGTGACCACCTACATTCAGTGGTGGGGGCAAAATTACATGATCTTGTGCCACTGAACTTCCACTTTCTTGATTAAAGCTTTTCAAAAAATTCTCCACGGCTATTTCGTATGAGCAGTAAATAATCCACGGGAAATTCTCAGTTTACTAGTAGCTTTGAGATCCATTCATTAACTTCTGCTCACTTCTTTATTCGGAGAATGGATTTCATAAAAGTTGGGTCCTTATGAAAAAGTCCAATGAATTGTTCCGGAAGACAAAGCCGGGAAATTGAGTTTATGAACCTCTTAGTTTTTTTTAAAGTTGAAGGTAGACGTGTCCTATGAGTGGTGACTACGGGAACATTTAATGCATTTAGATTAGAAGTCTAGAAAGTAAATTTAGTAATTCAATTTGTCGAGAACAAATGAAAAGTTAGTATGACTTTGCCGGGACACCATGATAGGGCTTACACTAAGTAATGGGCCCTGAAAACGTTTCTCCGGGCATGACAGAGACGTACTGAGGTTTACTTTCTATTATCACAAAATACATACATATTACATCAATACCTTCGGGATGTTTGTATTCAAATGTACTTGCATTCATGAACGAAAAAATTCACCAAGTTTATTGGGAGTAAATACGGTATTATGTTCTTCCTCATTTGCATAGACTCGTGGAACGATGAACCGATATGATTACTGTTTGGTTTGTGATAAAATATGAACCACTCTTCGGATGTCTAAAATTGTAAAGACAACGTAACAGAAAGGCGTGCAATCAATCGGGATAGCATTCAGAGACAAAGACGAAGACAAAGTTCACTTGTTCTGACTTTTCAAAGCTGACTTTTCTAGCCTCAAAATAGCTAATGTCTTTGCAAACAAAGTGGGCAACGATACAATATCCAGACAGACAATCCAGAGTCTGGATCTAATCTAAGTAGTGTAACCGATGAAGTGTAATATTTGCACGAAAATCCTAGACTTACATGTTCTAGTTACAATGTTGTGTTGGAAGAATGGGATGGAGCATCTTAAAACTATTTCCGTAAATAGGTACATATAGGTCCCAGTTTGCATAACGAAACAGCAGCTCATTACAATAGCAGAATTACATTAACTTTCTCCATTACAATTATATACCAAACGTCATACCTATAATTAAGTAAAAAATGACAATGAACAACTATGTTGAGGCCTAATGAACAATAGCATACACGTATAAGCTAGTTTGTATCATATTCACCCCAGTCCTAAGGGCAATTCTTCTTGGCTCCTTTTACATTTTTGTATACATAGGTTCAACCCCATGAGGAGAAGGATGTGTATTGTGCCGATGAATTATAGGAGTGGACGAAATTGTCAGCATGTGGGTAGTATCGCCTAGCGTGATCAAATTTAATGATTTTTTTCGAGTACAAAAAGAAAAGTATATGTTCACTGGCTTTCCAATTGTGTAGTCGTCATGATCTCATTCCTTCTGCCTCCTCAGGCCTTAAATTGGGCCTTGCTCGAACCCAGTGTGAAATCGTTTGTAAGCGTATCAAATGGAATTTCTATCTTACTCCAGCCTTTCCCATTAGCCCGAGTGAAGTGTTTACAGCATTGGTAAGCTATGTGCTTGGTGAAAGCCAAAATGCAGCAACGCTGTCCTTTCTCCTTCAATATCTGCAAAAAATATTACGCCAGACTCTTCCACCCACGCTAGTGACATCGAAAATAGACGGTCTTTGCAACGCATTAATTAAGTAAAAAATGACAATGAACAACTATGTTGAGGCCTAATGAACAATAGCATACACGTATAAGCTAGTTTGTATCATATTCACCCCAGTCCTAAG
>VICI01001031.1:0-26655 GCA_019593645.1 Akabosia matsudoensis | reverse complement strand
ATGACGGGTTAGCGTGGAATTGAGAAGTCAAGAAGAAAAACAAACAAAATGTTTCCAGTTCGTATTGTATTACTCCTTTTTATAAAACTTGTGTTGATAATTACATGGTCCTACGCTGGAAAATAATAAAAATATAAACATTGTTGGCGTTTTTCAAGTAACTTTTGATGATGAGCAGGGGAAAATTATTTCAACATTCTCGATCCCATCTCCGGAACTCCGAAATCTCAATCTAAAGAGTATTCTCATGTTGCCCCGAGTTTTGCGTAATACATACATACTATAGCATAACTTAATGCATAGAACTACTTGCGCTATTTTTTGCACTGAAAACGCTGAGCTCACCACAAGGCATTTGAGAAACGTTGTACGACTTTAAAAGCGTCGGGGAAAAACGCTGTAACGTTGTCGTACAAGCGTCAGAGCGGTCAGAGCAATCTAGTGCCACGCATTTCAATGATATGACTCAATTCTCGACATTTATACGGGCTTAAAGCGAAATAGAATTTACCAAGTAAGTAAGTACAAACCATGTATGTCATATGGGCTGATAATGAATTTTACCACAAGTCAACGGATCTTCGGAGTGTGTACTTGGAATAAAAACGTTTTCAAACTCCTACATATTGAAAAGGAAATGATGCAAGATAGGAACATTGGAAATCACACAAGTAAATTTCATGAAGCCTATAAAACCAAATAGCAGACTGTTTTCTAAGATTATTGTTGTAAAGTTTCGGTCTCAAAATGACTGCTGAATCTGGAGGGAATCACGTTCCAAATGGAATGGAGCTCATCGAGGACAACCAAGAGGCTATCAAAAGGTTTCTATTGAACATATCAGCATAATATGCATTTAATAAGCAATGAAAATCATTTTTGTTTGACGCTTTCCCAGGTGGATTGAATTTTGTCGGAAGCATGGGTCAGTAATATGCCGGGAATACGAGGTGCCTCAAGGTATCCTCCCTCCAGCTTACAATGGCGTCCTTATCGATGTAAAGGTTGGTGGAAAGAAACGCGTCCCAGATGATAAAATTTACCTAGCTCATGAGGAGCTCCGCGCCCGTGTCGCCAGAGGAAATTGTGTTTTAGAATTGAATCGACTTGAAAACGGGCGGATTGCAGAAAAGAAATATATTTTTCTTGTGTTCGCCTTGAAAAAGTTTTCTGGAGGATTAGGTGACGAAGACGATTCCAATTCCGCTCAGTCCCAGTGGACGCACTACTTCATCAAAGACATCTCTGCAGCCCGAAAGGTGATTGCTACAACTAAAGAGAACGGAGAGGCTGCACACATTAGCGCGAGAAAGCTTTTTTCTGGCCAAACCTACTTTTGCACAGGCTCCAAAAACGTTCACATGTTGGTTCGGAACAAAGACGACATTCAAAGATACACTGACTCCAGATTTTCTTATGCTCGAAGCATTTCTACTGCATTTTTTGAGAATTATATGGATAGTTTAGAGATTAGTCAAAGTCAGAAGGACAATTTCGTAGATTTCATGAGTTTGAGTAGATGCACTGCGGTTCTTGAAGTACTTCAGCCCGACCACCAGCACGTTGTCAATTTGAGTTACCTAAAACAAGCCGAGCTTAAGTTTATCTGTTGGACAAGCCCTGATTTGGATGAAGACTTTCAGAGTACAACGTTAACTCAACTGCCAGCAGATGCGGGGATTGATAAGGCTCGTGAGTTTGGTCTCGTGACGACAGACTATGAAGTGGTTACAATTGACGGCAATCCTGTACCGGTGATAGAAGAGTACATGTTGAATATTCGGAAAGGACATGGTAGTGAAGGCAAGGTTTTGTATTTTATGGATAGCGATAACTGTGCCATTGGGGTAATTAAGAAGAAAACAGCGTGGTACATAATTCTGAGGGCTCTGAGAGAGAAAGTTGCGACTTTTTCATCCTCAAAGAAGAGCCACACGAGGATTGAGAGAATAGCTAGTATTAAGAAAAGAATTAAAGCTATTCAAGTATGGCTGGGATTTAGTAAGGCGTATGCGGACGGATGGACGGAGATTGCAGTGGGCTTCGCCATGTGGGTCGAAGATGAGTACAAAGGCGGTAATATACGCGATCATTTTCCCGTAGCGTTTGAAAATTATTTACAAGCCCATGATGCAACTGTGAGGGTCAAGTATAACAAACTTTTGGACCAATTTGATGCTAAGTCGGCATTGTAGTACAAGCTTAATAAAATAACGTAGTCGATTCCTGCAGAAAACCCAGATTTCAATTTTTTGTAAAGGCATTATTTTTGTACTTTGGTAAAAATAAAACTTGGCGAGATTCAATTGCTTGTCACTTTATTTTTGACATACGACAAGTTCATTAAATGTTCAGAGATGAATAATAAGTTTAAATTGATAATTGTAATTGAATGGTGAAAGTGAACTGACAGAAAAGCGATTCAGAGTTTCAGATTCTGAAAGGTAGAAGGGAATTCGTTGGAGAGTTGTGTAAACTCCTCCGTGGAGCAGTCGGCCAGGGACCAGTTCTTGAACGGAAACCGAACGATGGACTCTGCGAATGGGCCTGTGAGCAGTGTACGAATTCCAGACGAAGTTATTGAGGTAAGGGGTTCATCACTTGCCAAGATTAGATGTGTAAGTCGCATTTGGCTTAGAACAAGGCGAAATAAATAAAGTGTCCGAGATTTTCGGCATTTTGTCCAGACCAATCAGCGACAGTTTCTTCAGATCTGTTAAAGAAGTTATCATCCCAGTTATTGCAAACAATTTCAAGACAATTACAAGTAATATGAGGGGGAATATGAGCATATTCCTTCTATAACTTACTTCTCAACTTAATAAACACAGGATCATACATGTCCTCTCCAACGAATGCAACGTTACCGAGAGCCTTGCAGTTTTGTAACTTGACCTCCTCTAGTTGCTTCATTTCAGTCCAGAAAGAGATGAGCGCTTTGTTGGTTCCAGTCCAATTTTCTAATGCCAGCTTGGTCACACTTGGACACGACCCAACGATGAGATCAACAATGGCTTGGGATGGAGCAAATGTGCTTCCAGAGAGGTCTTTGAAATCAAGTGACAACTCGCGCAAATTCAGAGCGACAACATTCCGGAACAGAAATGGGAACAGTTGACTGGGAGGCGTCGGGATGAAGTCTTTGGTGTACATTGACGTTCCTGGTGTTCCTCGTTTCTCTTGTGCCATGTCCATCATAATAGAGTCGACAGTAATACGTAGAGTCTTCAATGCAGGCCACTCTGGTCGGTCCGGGAAGCTTACTTGATTCCATTCATTGGCCTGGAAAGGTCCGCCGTCGGGAAGTTTACAACACAAGATCGAGATGTGAACACGTCCAACTCTTGGAGATTATCCAGGCGAACATAGTCAATCACGGAGGGGTGAATGTTCACCATTGAGACCACAGCGGTCCCAAGATTCTCTGGAGACCTAGTTCGAGCACACTGGAACCATGCAGAGTTGACTTTCTTCAACATGATACCTTCCCTGGCGCACGTCTCGGCGACGTCCATGAACTGACTGGATGCCAGAACTTCGACTTGACGTGCACGTTCAGTTTTAGGATCTTCGTAATAAAAGTTTTTGAACGAAATTTCCTTCAAACTGACGGGTTTCCATGATTTGGATTCTAAAGCAAACTGCAGAGTTAAGAAAAACAGGCCCAGAACGGATACTGAGGGTGGATCCGCCGACACACGTGCCATTCCTGCCAATTTCTTGAGATCTTGGTTGACTGAGATGAAAGGGAGTGCCACTGACTCAAGACGGGGGCAGGTAATCCCATTCGCGTAGTTCAAGTAGCTGAACATGACGTCCTTGATGTCATTGTCGCTTGACCAGCAATCCTGCAGGCCAATGTCAACGCACTTGACGATCTTGAACACGTCCGGATATATCTTAAACTTGGCTGTGTGTCCTTCCGCTTTCCAGTCTGCCTGGAGCTTGTCGTGGACTGGTTGCAACTGCAAGATAGGTGGGATCGCGACCCAGTTTAGAGCGATGATGGAGTCAACGTTAGGAAGTCGGTTGAGAAAGTCTCGTTCCTTTTCAAGTGGGACCCTGCCAAGTGTTGTCAACTTTAAATGGGTTACCCCAGCACCGTACAAATCCAAGAATGTGTTTACTGCTCCACTCCACTTATCATAGAAAAATACTCCAGATTCGGAATTGTTGATGAACAGGTTGGAAACAGGAATTCCAAGTTCTAACAACCGATCCAAACTTTTCTCGTTTTCGTCTACTTCAATTTCAGGAATGAGTTCGGGATGGTTCTTCAGATACGCAGTTGCAGCGTCCTTGGAGGCCTGAGACGCTTGTAGAAAACGGAAGATGTCGTCGACCGTCAAGGTTTCCCAAAGATCCTTTTGAGGCTAGAAATGAAAAATGAAACAAGTTCAAAAAAGTTTATTAAGCAATTAAATTGTGGGAATGTAATCCGTAGATCTAAACTGTCAACTGTCGAATGTTACTAAAAAATTACAGATTTCATAGTTTCCGGAACTACTTTATGATCTTCCATTTTGAATTTTGAGAACTGATAAATCACAAAAGACGAAACACTGCTAAATACAACAAACAACTATAACTGTCGACAACTGGACAATTGTCAACTCCAAGTGCGGTACAAGCAACAGCTTCAGAACATTTAACGTTCTGTCGGTGGCTTGTTCGTGGGTTTTATTTATGCAAGCTTCACTTTCACTTCGTTCGTTCACGTTGCATTGGCCCCCATGACATAAAAACACATAACCAAAACGTTTCTCGTCTAGGTTTTTGGTAGACGACGTCGGTCTCATGTTTTGCATGCAATGCAGTTAAGTAATTTCAGCACGGCAAGTCTAATATAAGTGTATGTAAAATTGTGATTGTTTAGTCGTACTTAAGTAATAGTTCGTTTGTACGCAAAAATATATTTAATAAAATTTGCAAACTAAACATTTACATTCGTAACAGAAACTTGTATGCCAATTCATTCAGTTTATTCAAAACTTTATCACGAAGTTGATGTGAGATATTCTTTTAATTTTTGTCATCAGTTTTACTGCTATTCACGTTCAAGAATAAACCGGTACAACGGAATACCCAACTGATCCAGAAACAGAAATATAATATACATTTAGATTTACATACGAATATATAATCAACATTTGAGACAGAAAATGGTTGATTTTAGACATTTTAAAGTTCCCCAGACTCCGCCCACCAGTTCTCTTTTGGGAAGCTGACTTTAGCATAGACATTTTCAGCTTTGTAGGAAGGATACAGGCCCACCTGAAAGTTCAACAAACTTTACTTGTCCGCACGTAATTTGGAAGTCATTAAAAAGTGTCGGCCGTGTAGTAGTGTACTACCTGATGGGTCCGCTGGTTGGTCCCCTTGGACATTCCATTCCAGTGGTTTCCCGCAACTCCGATTTCATCCCCTACTTGCAGCTCTAGTTCCTCACCGCTTCGTGGCTTGTGAGGGAATCGAGCTTTCTGAATGGTTCCGGAACCACCGCCATAATAATACACATCATCCAACGACACAAATCGTCCTGACGCGTCCGGATGTTTCGTCTGCATTATTTCGTAAGCTAGCCTACACATCTGGAAAATCATAAAATCATCAATTAATTAACGGGGCGTATTGTGAAATACATTACTTTGTTGAACGCACTTGTGATGAAAATGTACACACGATAAGCTCACACTCGGCGAGTGAAAACACGTCTTTGATCACGTTGCTCAATTCGTTGTATCGTAGCGAGAAAGTCTGGGATGCAGACTTGTGTTCTCCGATGATTTGCCACTCTGATCCGGAATACGTGGCCCTCGCTTCGGAAATAACGGAGGGATCGTCTGAGGCGATAAAAACTCGTTTCTTGACAGGCCGGTCATGGGATTTTTCTCTAATTGAAAAGTAATCTTCCACGTAAGGCATGTATTCTTTCAACGGGTGAAAGGCCGCTTCTAAGCCCAACTTGTCTGTTCGTCGCACATGCACGCTGATGAAAGTAATTCTCATAAATTAATTTGCATCGCAATTACGATTTGTCAGAAATAAAAAATGCAAAATGCAAATTACCCGACAGTCGGCGAACTAAAATTAATTTTAAACTTGGCTTCGTCAAGTAAAATCTGCGCCTGAGGCTGCAGTCTGAGCACATAGGCTACAAACTGACCCACCCACCAAATATGTGGCTCTCCGTGAACTTTCTCAAGCCGTTCGGCGATATCGGAGGGAATAGCGACTGGCAAATATCGAGGTGTTGGGTGCAGAAAATCAATTGCTGATAACTTCAACACCTGAGTGTCATCGTTTCCGGCTTTTAATGACAAGAAATCACGGTCATGTTATCGTCATGCATAGTACGATGCCCATCATTATGGGTTTTCCCGACTTACATCCCCAAGCAGCTTCAGAAGAATGTCCGTTGACATCCGTACAAGACTTGCTGAGAGGAAGAAACACTTTCTGCCATCCGTGACGGATAAACCCCCAACCTTCCGTTTCCAAAATTAAGGTGCGACCTGTGGCATACGCTACTACCATGCAGTACACTACGTGGTGAACTTGGCAGCCGAATCCACTTCCACATCCTGTTAAACATATGGCAAACTCGTGAACAATAAAAATAATTTTTATTTCGTATTATTTTGTTATCTTCGGAATCCGTACCATCTTTGAACGAGCAAACCAATTTTTTAGCAGTTTTACAGTCTGGAGGATTTTGGAGCTGATGCAGTCTGGTTTGTACGATTCTTGATAGCTCTTTAGTCTCTCGTTCTCGAAAAGGTTCAAAGCCATCTTCTCGCCGTAACCTTACAAGGTGACTTCTGACCAGACGGTAAATGTCTTGAATCTGATTGAAATTCTCGTTTCCAATACTTGTCGCATGTGTGCGAATACAATACCACAATTCTTTAATGTCCAGTTCCAACTGTATCCGCGTTTTCTCGTACGCGGACGTTGGCTCGCTGTAACTCCTCCTCTCCTCCCGGTTGTTTACGTTTTGCGACGGGGGATGAAACCTCTCGGCAAGGATTCTACGTATTTCGGCTTTGTCCCGCTTCAACTCTTGAATTTGCTCGAGAGTCGTGTCGATTCGCTTCAAAAGCGTCCTAGAATTTTCCTCGGCGAGAGGGTCCTCTGCTAACCCGTCTGTGCCCTGGGTTGGGAACACGGATAACAGGCAAAGGAACAGACAATAAGCACCGAACAGCCCTGCTAGAATATACAACTTCATGGCGGATTGTACGGAAGGGCGTAACCTCCACAAAATATTCTCTTGGTCTCTATTTTCCCCCCTTCCTCTTTAAAACTCGCTCCTAGTTGGGACTCAAAATCACGTGATTCGAGTGGTTACGGACTTGCTCGTACTACAATAAATTACTAAACTAAGTTCCGATTTCCGAATACTGATTAAAAACAATGCTAGAGTCCACGTCCACGTCTACATCCAGATGTGGCAAACACGTGAAAAAAATCTTAGAACAAGCTTTCTCCCTCTTTCAAGTCGTAAAACAGTCTCAAGGTGATCACGCGTATCATCAAAGTATTTTCACTTTGCACCCTAGCCCAACCCAAAGCCCCGAGGTTTTCAGTAAACGTGTCAGTCCGGAGTCACTGTCCAAAATGTACGTATTTTTCAAGCATAATCTTGTTCTCTTCCTGGCGTTCTTTATAAGCGGAACTGGAACAGTAGCTCAGGCACCAGTTAACGCTGAATGCGAGTTCTTCTGTGACATGCACGAGCTGAAGTCTAAGACAGAATGCAACAAAATAAACAAGCTTCAGGAATCCTCGAAGAGGTGCAAGGCTTTATGTCGGCCGGAAGAAAAAAACCCATCGATTTGCAACTGCACTGGTGATAAGGACGATAACTATGCAATAAATTGCAATGAGTACAGCCCTCACCCCACCCGAACCGACATCAACGAGTGCCAGCAGGAGTGTACCAAGTTTTGGGGCTGGTTTGGCTTGAAGAGTTCGAAGTACCAATGCGAAGACCTTCGTGACAGCCCTCGTGGAGTCTGGACATCACAGTACAGGTGCCTCAACTTGTGCAAGTACAACACAGCTTGTGACTGTAAAGGCAACAAAAACGATCCAAAGACCCCACAAGTATTCAAGTGTCCCTTCAAGTGCCCTGAATACTGTCTTCTAATGACAGAACATTGGCACCACTTGCACTGTGACTCCATCGAACTTCCCAAGCGGTTTCAGAAAAACCAGAAAACAGCACGGAACATGTGTACAGATGTCTGTGCCACTAGAATGGGAAGTTGTAACTGCTTCCAAAAACCAAACGGGGGTTACATAATGCCTTGCTCGTCCTTCCTCCCAACCAAAAGCAACGCCTGTTTCAAGTTCTGCCAGGACAATGGCAACCCTACGTCTTGCTCCGTTTTAACTGGAAAAGCTAAATGGGAATGCGAAGCGCTCTTTAAAGGTGACGATCCAAACAACCGAGTGTGTTCCATAACGGACCCGAGCAACCAAAACAACACTCTGTGGAAATGCCCAGCGAAAAAGTTCACTTTGGAGGATGCACGGCGAGACGTATGCAAATCTCGGAAAAAGGTAGAGAAATGTTCGAAAATGGGAAGTACAACAGATAAAGATTTGTGCATGGTCTACTGTCGAGAAGTTGTTGAAGCCGGCTGCAAACCCATTTCTTCTGCGAATGGTATTGAGGACTACGAAATATCCTGCCCTTTGATAAGTAAAAAGAAGGACTGTCAAAATCTTTGTCGAGAGGCGAGACAGTTCAAGCCTCGAAGCTGTGACAAGTTGGAAAGCCATCTTATGAAGCATAAATGTAGAGCTGTGTGCGCCCAAGATAAAAACAACGAGTGTAGATGCACCGCAAAACCAGTTGACAATTGGCTGGAGACGGATTACACGATTCAGTGTCCGTACGACTTGTTGCCCGTGGAAGGAAGTAACATTCCACTGATTATGTGCATTATCGGAGTTGCCTTTATTGTGCTGGTCTACGTGGGAATTGGACTATGCTATTTGGTTGCATACAAACAATCGTATTACTACCCAGGGGAGGAGACAGTAAAAGAAACGAAGGGTGTCAAAAGGGGGAAAAAAGAAGAGGAGAAGGAGAATGAGCAGCTAGCAGAGAACAGTGCCTCGGAATGTATTACTAGCCTACGGAGTGAAGTCAACCAGTCTCAGCAAGAGGAAACCCGAGATGGAAAAGCAAGTAAACCCGCCCAAGCACAATAGTAAAACACATAATTAAATTGTAATTAATTACGTTAGCCAATTGTATCGCATAAAACGCATGTTAGTAATTTTTGTTAACGTGAGATTACAAGTGATCCTAACTTTAAACGGACAGGAAGTAAAAAAAACAATTAATTCATTAAAGTGATTAAGTTTTTTTCTTTATATATTTGTAACAAATTGCACGTTCATCCTGGTATAATTTAATTTCTTAAAGCTTAAACTCAATTACTTTACGATTATTTGCTACCTATTTGTTAAAATCTTGTATTTTCTTCAGCATTTCTGCATCAGATATCATTATCTTCCTTTGAGCAATATGCACTTTTTTATTGGCAATAAATTGTTCACATAGTTTTGCCCAACTGATGACATTTGACACATATTCGAATCAAGATTTGTGTCAACCAGATTAGTTACTGTATGGCTTAATCAAAAAACTGAAAGTATACATCATATTCCATTCATCCAAATCCCCAATTCTGTCCAAATAGCCCTTTAGATAAAACCCGATGCTTCAATAATTCATCAAGTTTCATTAATGTAGTTTTTTAATACTTTCATATTCATGTAAAAAATCAATTCATGCATAATTCAGCGTCTATTTTTACTGCTAAAATTCGCTCCCACCCATCCCTGAGCTGATATTTACTGAGAAGACTCCTTGAAATTGCATTAAAATTGTTGAACGCAAATCTGCAGAGCAGCGTCGTTTCTGCATCCCTTTGGGGAAGCTAAATTATGGGAACGCAAGACAATGTCTACGTTTCCTCCCAGCAACGTAGCTGTCTACTCACACTGTTCATTTTGATCGACATCGAACCAAAGGTCTGCTGCATTCTTGATATAAAAGCCATTTTGTTATATAAAAATTGAAGTGAAGGTGAGCCTGTAGGTATAGGAATTCCTTGATTTATATTTTTTTCAAAACTAGTAGAATGAGTATACTCATTCACTAAACCTCTTGAGTGCTACTGACAGTTAAATTCGTGTGCGCATTTAGTCCACACACTAATTCATAGTTTTTTAAAATCATCTTGAGGTTATAGCACATCGCAACTCGGTTAAAACGCTGCTGCTGACGCGCATGAACCCATCAATATTTTCGAGCTGAACGCCTAAAGACGCTTGTGATTATACAACAGCTCACTTGAATACCTAATTGGGCTTCCTATAAAAACAAACTCCTCTGCGAGTCTCGTCCTCCAATCTAGTTTAGTTGGTGGAGTGTGCCAGTCATCTCAAGTTACCCCCAGTCTAGTTTATCTTTTCCATCATGAAACTTGTCACGGCGAGTTTGGTCCTGGTCCTTACCCTGTGGGAGGGTGTTCTTGGAGGATTTCCGTCGTACTCAGCGGGATATGGGTTTGTAAGTCATGGAGGGATTGGACCAAACGGAGAGTATTTACCGGCAGTGGCTCGTGTCAAAGTTCAAAAGGATCCGTACCAGAGCCACTACTCTGTAGATGAGGAGGGACCAACTCATTACAAATACATTCGTCATTCGAGTGCCACACATCCAGCTGATCCAGACTTGTATCAGCCACCTCCAGTCATTGGTCATCACCATCAACATCACCAAGGAATAGCCCAAGCAGTGCCCATTCATGGAGGTGGTGTTATTTCAGCAGCGGGAGTTGCTCCGTATCCGGTTCCGGTTGGATTTGGAATCGCTGCGGATCCGTACTACGGGTACAATCAGTTCAATCAGTTTGATGGAGCGTACGCTCATGGAGGATTTTATTAGACGAAGGAGGCAAGCTTCCGGGAAGAGAGTAAATAACGCCAATTTGTATCACGCGCATGAGACACGGAAGGGCACTTTTCAAAGGCTTGCGCATGGGAACCTTACATTATTTTTAATAGCAGGGAATTCAATTGTTATAATTTTCACACATAAAAAATTAATTCTGTAATTAGGGAGCTTCGTTGACCTTCAAAAGCGTGCCTTGAAAAGTACCACAATATTCCCGAAGGTGTATTCTCAAGGGTTAAGTGTTCTTGTTTCATACTTTAAGTTATTTACTTAACGGTGTTTTGTTCAAAGCAATGCAGATCTAGCATTTAGTTGTAAACCTGATGTTTTTTTTTACAAATTGCCGGTTAGTATTTTTGTGTTTTACACTTTCAATTGTAACAAATTAATTAGTAGGCATTTATGTACCTATAAACTTGGTTTTAAAAAAATTAAAAGGTTTATTTATTGTTGTACAATATTTAAGTGGATTATTTTCACTATCATTAATTAAGGGAACGATACTGCATTAAAAACCACCTGCCGGATTATGTAAATCTGATATGAGTGAACTGAATTAGTTCGTCATAAATGACTTTCAACATTAAATCCATGTTTATCATGGTACAAATCTTAAACTACAAAATGGATCGGAAATTAACAAAACTTTAATTAAGAGTCTTCCACTATTGTCATTAAAGTTGTTTACAGCATGAACCTCAAGCCATGCTTGTAGGAACAAAGCATTTTGTCTCAAACCACCTGCCGGATTATGTAAATCTGATATGAGTGAACTGAATTAGTTCGTCATAAATGACTTTCAACATTAAATCCATGTTTATCATGGTACAAATCTGAAGATAAGCGAAGCTTATCGTTTTCCGGTTGGACTTATTCTCCCACACAGATTATGACGGGATTGCACGTGATTTGCAAGTTTAATACGCATCAGCGTTTAGACAACTGCGAAATAAGATTAGTTTTTGCATAACACTATAAAACTACAAAATGGATCGGAAATTAACAAAACTTTAATTAAGAGTCTTCCACTATTGTCATTAAAGTTGTTTACAGCTTTTCAGCTGACGTGAACAGCAAGTTTGACAACAAGAAATCATCTGAGCACAGGATGTTTAGAACAGCAACCAATACACACATAAACACCTGAATGGATGGGTGCTTTTATGGATTCACTTGCATTTATATTTGTACCGACAAGATTAACTTCCTGTCAATCTTTGTTATAATAGTTGTTGGTGCTAATAATTTATTTGTGGTAATAGTCAGTAGGTTAATTACAATGTAATTAGTAATGATAAATTGACAAGCTTTAAAAGAATATTTCATTTAGAGAACCACATTCCAGTTTTCTATACATCATGAGTAATTTAAACTCTACGAATAAACTAACTGAGTTTCCTCCCCTGGAGGCTGAGGAGAAGGCTGACAGTCTGAAATTTTCATTGTCAAAGTTCATGTTCTGGCGGAGGACAGGTATTTAAATTGTAAATAACTTGCTAAAACAATTTTTATGTCGGTACAATTTACAAAATTCTTATTTAGATGGCGAACCACCAACATCTTTACCTTCCTACACAACAACCTGGCTCCTCAACCAGTGGTCCGTCATCGGTTCCTCCTCTGCCGACAGTAATACCTGAACAAAGTTCTGCCTCAGAACGCCGTGCAGATTCCCTCGAAAGTGTCACTAGCGCTAGTATCCCTGTCTTGAAGAAAAAGCTGCCTTATTACCGCTCCGACTCAAATCTGTCAAATCCCTCCCCCGATCCTTCCCTGGATGGGGCTCCATCTCCATTTGCCTTTGAAGCACGTACTCTACCTAATGTCCTCCGTAGAATTAGTAATCTTATAGCAATGGGCTCCAACAACCAAGCCGACATGAAAAAGTATTGGATGCCTGACTCTGTGAGTAAAGAGTGCTACGAGTGCGGCGAACGGTTTACGACATTTCGACGCAAACATCACTGTCGTATCTGTGGTCAAATCTTTTGCTCCCGATGCTGCAATCAAGAAATCCCTGGGAAAATCATTGGCTACTCTGGGGACCTTCGTGTGTGCATTTACTGTTGCAAAATTGTCCTATCTTATCTCCAATCGGCCGACCTCAATAGTGACCTTACGGACGATCTTCGTGTAGTTCAAGAGGACTTGCAAAGTCGTTTTGGCGCTTCCACTCCTGACTCCTCCCAAGGTGGACACTCAAATCCTTTCGGATTATCTACAGAGTACACATACAGGTCGTTACCCCGTCGAAAAGTCTCGCTAGGCTATCAAGAGGAGCGTTTTGCCACTTCGAAAAGTCTTGAGCCCTCTCTCGAGTCAAATAGCGGTCCTGGTAGTGACGATAAAATCAAAGGAATCAACGACTGGGTTGGTTTAAAAGCCTTGTGGGATGAAATGTGTCACCCTGTAACGGGTGTCGACTGGGCTACACATCGTCACAACATGATTAAAAACTACAACTCATGTGTAGTCGGTAGTGAGCTTGTTGACTGGCTACTAGCCCAGCGTAAAATATCCTCCCGCGGACAAGGCATTCAAATCGGTCAGTTACTTCTGGACTCGGGTCTTTTGGAATGTGTCTCTCAACAAGAACAAGTGTTCATGGATGCCTACGCTTTGTACAGACCTTGTCAACTCCCCCTTCCCAGTGTTTCTGAGGATCCAGAGCCGACCAGCTCTCGAAGCAGTGGAGACCACGGGGATCCCGCTCGAAAATGGTCTGACACTGTACAAGATCCACTATGGGTAAAGCAAATAAAAAATCCACAGACTGGATCTACTTCAGGGGAAACGGATGCTGAACCAGAATCTGATCCAAAACGTCTTCCAACTTCAAACTCTTTATACTCTGTCGACCTTAATTTAAAAAATAGCACTGTTTCAATGTCCCGACCAAAAGACTCTTTGGACGTTTATGATCCCATAAGCAGTGGGGGCATTTCGCCAACTCCCTCGCAGAAAACAACACCCCGGCCTACACGCAAATCCACGACGATGAGTATCACAACTGAAGCAATGACTGATGAGTTTCTTCAGAAAACTTTACTAGCTCAGAAGGAGCGTGCCAATAAGGATGTGCCTCTGACGCAGTGGCATAGTCCACAGGAACTAACGAACGACAGTGAAATGGCAGCATTCCAGCAGCTCTGCAACGCGTACATCAAACATGAAAATGATTTTCTCATTCAGCTCCTTGAAAGTATGGACTTGTCCTCAAGCTGGATTGATATCATTCTCCCTATAGTTCACAAAGTAACTGAAATTGTGAGACCAGACGTAAAGCATTCCGATGATGACATGGACATTCGGGAGTACATCCAATTCAAAAAAGTCCCGGGAGGGACAAAAGAAGACTGCAGAATAGTGAATGGAGTGGTCTGCACTAAAAATGTAGCCCATCGAAACATGCGACAGAAGCTGAAAGATCCGAAAATTCTTCTTGTTGGATCGGCAATAGATTATCAGCGGTTTGAAAATAGGTTTTTGTCTTTGGAACCGTTGGTGATGCAAGAAAACGACTATTTAAGGAATGCAGTTGCAAGGATCCTTGCGATGAATCCCGACTTGGTGATTGTGGAGAAAACTGTAGCCAGGCTTGCTCAGGATTTCCTTTTGGATCATGGAGTAACGCTGGTTATCAATATGAAACCGTCGGTAATGGAGAGGATTGCGAGGTGTACTCAAGGTATTATGTGCGACTCAGTGGACACCCATATCGGACGACCACAACTGGGCCTGTGTCATAACTTTTACCTGGAAACTTTTAAAATCTCCGACGGGATGAGTAAAACGCTCATGTTCTTTGATGGATGTGCGATGCATTTAGGGGTAAGAAGAATAAAATAAAAATGACGCCAGGATTAGGACTTATTTTCATATTTTGTTATGCAAATATTTATCGTTGAACTTTTTCCATTCAGTGTACTGTTTTACTGAGAGGCGGAACCAACGCAGAACTTTTGAAAGTCAAGAAAATAATGTCTTTAATGATGTTTGTCGCTTATAATTGGCGATTGGAAAGAAGTTTTCACATTGACTCATTCGCAATGCCCCCGGTTGAGGATACTCCACCAGAGTCTGTTGACCAATCTCCATCAGAGGAATTTGTGGAAGCCCGAGAAGAACTCAGTCCACCAACGGCGTCGCCTTCAAGAACCGAAACAATCGAGTCAATTTCAGGGGACAGTGGGTTTGAGACGTCCTCTAAAGTTATTGACCATCCGCTTGCTGATAATGCTCCTTTACAAACACCTCCAGTTCAGGAAGTTCCCTTAAAACTTCTGGAGAATTGTTTGAAAACTGTGATATTGTCTGCATCCCCATTTCTATCATATCCTTTGCCCTATCTTGAAACGGAAGAGGGGAAATGCTGCGATTTACGAAGATTTTTTCCACTGGAAGTCTATTGGTCAATGAAAATGGTGAACAGTAAAAAACGAAACAGTTTGGTTTCGGTAGAGCCAATCGTGATTGGAGAAACTGAGAATAATCTAATCAACGCTTATATGCATGGGGTGTACATCAACAGTAAAATCTTCATGGATTCGCCGACAATAGGAAGAAAAGACGCTCATCCATTTACTTCAAAGAAGATCACTTCACCTTTGGCTTCAGACGACGTACAGAGCTTAATTGCTGATTTTAGGAGAGTCGGAAGCAGACTGAACTTTGTTCCTCAAAATGAAAGTCAATTGCCGGAGGGGCAAAAGTTAAAAAGCAATAATTCAAGCTGGAACACTCTGGAATCGGACAAGCTCCGGTCTGGATTAGAAGCTTCCGGAAGAGTCGATTGCTTGGATCCATTCCTTCACCAGAAATTAGCTGTATCATTTTGCAGCTATTCCCCACAATCTTCGAACTTTCCTTACTACTGTGTTAATCCATGGACAGTCAATATGGATATGTACGGGCGCAACGATATTTCCCTTGGAATGTTTTTGGAAAGGTACTGCTTCCGTAAATCCTATGTCTGTCCGGCCAAGACATGTGACACCCCGATGCTCCTTCATGTCCGTCGATTTGTTCAACAGGATGCGTGCATTCAGGTCATCTTAAAAGAGCTGGAGAATTCAATACTGGGATCTGGAGAACATATTTTGATGTGGAGTTGGTGCACATTGTGCAAAACAGTTTCGCCCATTGTACCAATGTCTGTGGATGCGTGGTTTATGAGCTTTGCAAAATACTTGGAACTGCGATTTCACGGCCAGATGTATATGAGAAGGGCTTTCGATAACCAGTGCATGCATTCTCTTCACCACGAGCATCAGCAGTACTTTGCTCAGAAAAATATCGTCGCTGCGTTTAAGTATGAATTGTCACAGAAAATGATGCTCCAATTATTACTTGCTTACAATATTAAATGACTTTTCTTTTCTTCGAAGGTACTTCAAAGTGAAAATTTGGGAAGTTGCCATTCCGCCCTTCTTCATACGAACAAAGCACACTCCAAAATCTGTCCAGCAGCTAATTGAAGATGTTAAATCTGTAGCAATCATTGGTCATGGAATACATGCGAACATAATGGAGGTTCTTCATTCCCTCAAGGAGAGCGCGGCGGGTCTCAAAGTCGAAGAAGTTTTGAATGGACTGTTTGAGTTGTTAAAAGTGGAAAAGTCAGTGTTTCGGTCAAAGATCGAAGACATTCAAGTTAGTCTTACATCTCCGAATCTACAGGGTGACAAAGCAAACAAAGGTTAGACATTGGACAAATGAATCTGACTGTGACGAGGCACTTATTCACGGAATTTTAAATTTTATGCGTTTCAGAGTCTGAAGCATTTTTATGGAAGGTTACCGATTCGATTGGATTCCTAAGATGTAACATTGCAGAGACGATACAATCGTGGAATGCAAAGCTAAATGATTTTGTTCAGTTACGGAAGAAGGAAGAGAAGCAAGCCAAGGTATGCATATCAGTTTACACTGAAGCATTCAATCATAATCATAATATAATACTTATGTATTTGAAAATATTTCCTCCTTTACAATATTAGGGGTCCAGTAAAGTGGACGCTGATCAAACTGATAGTAAAATACAACTCCCACGAATAGAAAGTGAGCCAAACTTTAACTTTCCAGTGAAGGAACTTGAAGATTCGTTACGATCTGGAGTAAACTTGCTTGACTCTGATTACCAGCCTGAGTCGAAAAAAAGTACTGACAGTTACACACCTTACAAGTCATTTTCAAGTTTTTTTCTACCCCTATATTCTCTGTTACAGACTCAGACGTGGATTCTCTTAGCACAGGAAACGTAAGCAATCCAGGAGCACCAGAGGACTTTGGTGCGTTTTTATCTGACGATGTGAAGACACGCAATGACCGCGCTCCTTCTCCAAGTCGCTTTCAATTGCCTGATACAGATAAACCCAAAAGTGAACCAAGCACACCCCGCACTGTTGAATCCTTATCTGCTTCAGAGGAAGTAGTCGACTCTGGAAAACCAGTTCCTGAAAAACGCACCAGTAGCAACACCGTTAAAACTTTAATTACCCATTTAATCTCAGGAGCAAGTTCAGTGCAGTTGATTCAAAGTCCGTGGTCCAATACTGAGCATAGTTTTTCCTCAATGCTTAGCAGTTTGCCAATAACGGTATATGAGAATGAACCAAGCTCGGTTGTTGCTTTTACATTAAGTTCAAATGAGTATCGGCGACAAATCAAAGAGAAAAGAAAAATGAGACTTGGCTCGTCATCCGCCCATCCGGACGAGCAAAACACTGGTAGTCTTCCAAAAGATGATCGAATTGATTCCCCGAAAGAATTTCCGGAGGAGAAAGCAGCACCTACTGACGAAAGAGATGGATCTCGAGATTCTAATCATGCGCATATCGAAGTTCAATTTCGCAGCGGAACAGCAAAGTTTTATTGCCGCGTCTATTTTGCTGACAACTTCCGCCAGCTACGAGAAATGTGTTTAGTGGAAGGTGAAGAATTCTTTATTCGGTCTATTTCTCGATGCGTCTCTTGGGCTGCTTCTGGGGGAAAGTCAGGATCTACGTTTTGTAAAACTGTAGACGATCGATTTATTGTTAAACAAATGTCACGGTTTGAAATTCAGTCATTTTTGGACTTCGCCTCTCACTACTTTGACTACATGACCACATCCTTCCAAGAGAAGCGACCAACAGTCCTTGCCAAAATCATTGGAGTGTTCCGAATAGGATTCAAAAACTCTGTGACCACTTCAGCCCAGAAAATGGACATTTTGATCATGGAAAACTTATTTTATGGAAAGTCTGTCTTGCAGAAGTTTGACTTGAAAGGGTCAATAAGAAACAGGCTTGCCACAGCTACTGGAAAAGAGCAAGAAGATTTGGTCCTACTTGACGAAAACCTAATCAACAGTATGTTCCAAGTTAATTTACAGTTTTTTAGCATGGTACTTTGAACGGAAGGAATGATTAATTCTTTTATATATCTGCAGCTGCCTGTGAGAATCCTCTATACATTCGTCCTCACACCAAAACAGTCCTATTAACAGCCCTAACAAACGATTCCAAGTTCCTTGGTGCGCAAATGGTCATGGATTATTCGCTGCTGGTAGGATTCGACGAGGAAAAGCGGGAATTAGTTGTTGGAGTGATTGGTAAAAAAAGAAATTTGGAGCATTTCGGGCAAAAATAATATGATCTCTGTATTCACAAGTTTAACTTTTTATCTGCAGATTATATTCGGACATTCACATGGGACAAGAAAATTGAAACCTTCGTAAAGTCTTCCGGCATACTTGGCGGTCAAGGAAAAGCACCTACCGTGGTTTCTCCTGACGAGTATCAAACTCGCTTTTGCGAAGCCATGGACCGTTACTTTCTGCTTGTGCCAGATAGANGGCGGTCAAGGAAAAGCACCTACCGTGGTTTCTCCTGACGAGTATCAAACTCGCTTTTGCGAAGCCATGGACCGTTACTTTCTGCTTGTGCCAGATAGATGGATGGGTCTTGGAATGGGAATAGACTCGTAGTTTACAGTGTGTTGGTAGAGAACATTATAGCCAAAAAGTGTCTTTCTTCATGAAAAGACTTACTTATGTGTTTAAAAATAACAAGTCATTTCAATTCCAGAGAATAAATAAATCTTAACTATATTTATTTCGCTATTGCTGCCAGTGTATTGTACACACACTGTTATAAAATGAAAGCTATCAAAGTGTTGATGTATATCTGTAATATCACAAATTCCGTTTCATGCATAAAGAAAACAGTTAACATGCAGCCACTACAATTATTTTGCATATTTTCCTCAGTCCAATTCAACAAAATTTGCTCGTCACTTCGAATTAAGCAAAATACTGATAGGCATACTGACTATTGAAAAAGATAACTACCTACCTACAATTTTTGTCATTTTACTGGCGACTGCTATTCTTCTCAGCTATTCTATTTATTTACATGCAATAAGAATATGAAAGTAGTCAGAAGGAATGCCTGAAAAAACACTACAGCTAAAATTGTTTCTAAAACTCCTCAAGTTCAACCTTGCATGATGCTTCAAGGTTCAGCTCGAATTCCGCATGGCTAATTATATCTTCTTGGCTGCTTTCCTCGTCCGACATTCCACTTTTTGTTCTGAAATATTTTTTAAAAAATGAGGTTATCAACTGCAGAGGTTCAAATAATTTGACCTTTCATAAGTTGGAGCTGGTACCTTTGTCGAAACCTATGAAAAACATTAGGAGCGTTAAATGAGATATCTTTGCTTCGAGATTCTCGAGAATGAACATCTAGTACATGGCAGGAAGTGCAAGAAGTTAGACCAACTTGCTCGCAACAACTATAATGATAGGAATGGCCACATCTGCAGATGAGGAGAGTGAAACACATTAGCACTTGAAAAATAGTATATACATCATCAGTTAGAGCAAGGGAACTTACTGAAATACAACTATGCTGGAGTTGGAAGAACTGTCTTCCAAAATGATTGTGAAATGGCAAATAGGACACTTTCTATTTCTCGACGAGAAGCCTTGCTTCAAACATTTCACGTGTGTTTTGAGAATATCGTGAACATCGGATTCCGTAACGCGCTTAACCAAAGTGACCATCATGTCTTCATAGGTACACGTCTCAAGCATACCTGCGAGTGTCAAGAGTCAAACATGTACTGTTAAGAAAAAAGTTGGCAAAATTAACTTGAAATCTTACCTAAAACCAAGTCTTTGATTTCCGCGAACGTAGCCTTTTGATAGCTCGGATCATTCATGACAATTTCTACAATTGTTGGGAGGGACACATGACCCATCATGCTGCTCAACAAGTGCTTCGTCATCTCATTAAAAGCTGTACTAATTTCATGTCCATTAGGATACTTGTTATGAGCGGAAATAGTTAGCTCCAGCAACGGCAGCCAAAGCTTTTCTCTATCTTCACTGATCAGCTTTGGCGAGTTTCTTTGGGAGAATTGAATCATAACTAGAAACAAGGCTTGCAATTGATTCCACTGAATGCTGTTTGTAAAGGATTCTTTGCTGGCATCGATCTCGCTGAACACCTTTGCGAGCTTCTCTTTGAATTGGGTGAGCATAAGATCAAATGCTTGCAAAATTTTTCCATCCTTTTCCAATAAATAACCGATAGCCTCGATTAAGTTAAACTTGTGACAGATTTCTAATGCTACTTCGTGTCGATATGTATCCACAGAGGTTAAAAATGGGTAGACTAGCTGAGAGTTGAACCGACACAGGAGCTCAATATATCGCTCCGTAGTTCCTGTGTCTACTGAAATCCCACCTTGATTTTGATCTCGGCTCACTGCAAATATTCCTTGCAAAAACAAGTATTGCTTTTCTGGCTTCTTTTCCAAGGAACGGACCAGGTCGGGGACAGTAGACGCCACATGCAAGTAAATGACTTGAGCGGTTTTCTTATTATCGATTTCAACTAGAGACTCCAAATGATGGACTATTTGCTTCTGAAACTCGGCTTTTCTGTTTGGAAAGAGGCAGAATATTTTGTGAAGATAGGGGAACACTTGCTGCTGGCGAGAATGGTCTCGTAGGTAGCATTCAATGATCTTATCGTATTCCTGGCGTCTCTCGTACAACATCTCGCAGACTCGATAACTGAAATTGAGTAAAATGGTTATACAGTATTAACTTGTGTAATTACTTCATTTAAATAAAACAATATTCATTTTTCACTAACAATTTGGCATTGATACATTTCTCCAACAGCTTTTGTGGTTCAAAATGTTGCATCCCTCCTGCTTGCAACAGCTCTAACAATGCTTGTTGTCTTTCGTCCACTCGTGAGTCGTCTTTCCCACTGGTCAAATGCTCAAGCACCTGTTCGAAGAGTAGTTTACTTACATACAAGCTGTTATCCTGTTTTGCCATTTGTCTGGCAAGAAACGTGAAGAGAACGCCCACTTGGGTTGGCTGCCAGCAACAGAAAGCACATGATGCATTAAAAATTCATTACACTCTGGTCTGGTAAAAGTGATGCCTTACCGTGAAATTCCCTTGCTCAACCATAACTTGAAGTAAAATATCAACCATTCTTTGTTTTTGCCGTTTCCCCATGTCCAGTTGGAAAATGGGTTCTTCAAAACTCAAGGATAAAACGTTCAAAAACTCCCTCGTGTCAAATTTCAAAAAGCACCTCAAATACGGATAAGCTAGCTCATTATCCGTGGAATTTCTTGTGTGTAGTGTTGTTATGCACCGAAACACATCACTTTGCACTTTCTCCACTTGGTCTGGCGGAATGTTCCCGTAAGGATATGCACGTCCAGCGAGGCAGCATGATAAATAAACCAAGATTTTATTCCCTAAAGCTACTTGTGCGTCAGTTAGTTTTGATTCAGCCGAAACGGCAGCCTGCAGCTCAGTCATTAGCTCTTCCAGTGGGGTTACATAGTCCATCATTCCCTGGTTGTAAATGTAAATGATCGCTTCGTACAAGCCTTGTGTCCAGCACAGCTTCATAGTTTGATGAATGTCTAAAGATTCCACGTTAATATGGACGATACAAGCTTCCAATGGTTTAAAATTCCCAAGCTCTTCGTAGTGGGACACAAACTCCTTCACTATGGTTGGAGGCATTGTCCTCAATTGGTCGTTTAAAATGTACGGTTCCAAACTCTCAAGGTAGGCGGCTTTCGAGACAGGATTGACCACGCAAATTTCAAATAGGTTATCAAAGATAGGCTCACTGTTATGAATATAGATATGGAGAACACCATTAAGTTCACTAGTAGCTGTAAAATCAGAGCAAATGGATATTCAACTTACATGTTGTCTAACAAAACATAGTATTTGATTGCTGTTGAAATAGTTTCCACATAGTTTTGTTTGGCAGTGCTAAGGTCATCCATGTAATTAAGGGAAGCTATTCTTGCTACAAATGTGTCCAAGATGTACAGTATCTGCATACAACATTTAAGGCTTACGTTAGTTGGAAATTAAATCGAGAAATGCCATACAAAACTCTGTCCACATCAGCATCATCAATCATCATCGACTTACTTTTTCTCTGACTATCAACCGTTTTGAATCTTTACTCCCTTTAAGACCTATAACTGCTTTGGCCTTTTCCAAATATAGCTCATAACCAAGTTTCAACGCTTCCGTGTAGTGGTGTTGACGAACTAAGTAATCAAGCCGTTCATGCCACGATCGCATGGTCAACGCGTGAACAGATTTAGTTCCAAGAACAACCATTTGGTTATTGAAACAAAGAATTGAGTTGTAACATGCCCGTTCTCCAGCTAGTGCCTGCACATCATAAACATTAAGCGTTATTCGTTTGAATTTTAACTAATGAAGTGTACAATAAACTCTTACAAATGCTTGGCTGACGTTCCCTCCCGTCGCCAGCCCCTTGAAATGACTGCTGGCATATACCAACCGCGCCTGATGTTAAATCAACCGTTTCCAATTCCTCCTGAGACCTTACATCCATAATCTTTAGCTGCTCTCGCACATCCAACAACGCCAAAATCCTCGAATTCAACCAGTGCAAGCTAAGCAGTTGATAATTCACGCTGATTTTCTGAAGTGGTAAAAACTGTGGCGTCCCCTTTGGCCCTTGAGTGACTTGGTAAAAGTAAACCGTGGACTCCCTCGCAAAGGTTAACACAGGATCGACCACCTTCTCATTCGAGGTTGTCTGAATGATAACCATTTGCCATGAAACCAAAGGAAGTGTCGTAGGGTCACAAGACAACCCATGCGTAAACAAGACCCTTAGTTTGGGTCGAATTGTGACTACGATAACCTTAGACAATGTGGCAAGTGCGACGTATAACGTATTTTGACAATGCATTGTCAGGAAACCCGCTGAGAAGCAACGGCTCAAACGTACAAACTTCACCTCGGCTTCCAGAAAAGATGCATCTTGAATCACACCCTCTTCCGCCAATAGTTCTTTTGAAATTCAACTCAAACACGGAGCCACCACTGTCACTACACAAAGCCAAGGATGGCTCGTCGGTAAACCGTAAAATTAAAACGGCGCTATTGATGGCATGCACGTCGTGGAGTACCCTGATAAGCTTCCCATTTTCCAGATCGTACATTGAGATAAGACCTTTGGCATAGCCGACAAGAAGACGACTCCCGTTTCCGTTTACAGACAGACTACTTACAGACCCTCCCTCTTCCCGGCAAGTGGCATCCCCAAGACAGTACTTGAGGGACTGCATAGCATCAAATATAAGAATGTAACCGTGGGAGGTTCCAATGGCGATTAAAGACCCAATCGCAATTGCAGTAGCTGTTCCAGCATCAATCTTATCTGAGACGGCGTTTATATGCGAAGTCATCCCTTTAAGAAGCACATGCCGTAAAATTGAATTAGGTTTTCGCTTGACAGGATGCCGTTGGTGGGGACGAACGCTCCGACTAGAACTTCGACTACGGGTGTCAGACCCTTTAGAAACTATTGAAATCGTATCTCCCGTTTCCGGTAGCAAGCCCTGTTACATTAATGAATTAAAAACAAAATTTTTAAAAGCTTTACCCACGTTTCAACTTGAAAATTTATTTTATCAAGGACCACGCACGATATGAAGTTGAGCCTGATCGGTTTCAGCAACGTGACTGTCCGCAGATATTTGTCTTGATTGATGTCCTTCATCGTCTGAGAGTGATTGAGCGTCAGCGTCATTTAGAATACTCTCCAGAGTGGGCTCAAAATCAACTGGAGGAATGTTAAACTCATCGTCGTCAATTGGAGTCTCCTCTTCCTCCTCAACATTCTCATTTTGGGTAATCACACTGTCTGCAGTACTTCTCAAGCTTGTCAGACTTCTCAGATCATCGTCAATTTCAGTTTTACTTGAAACTGCATCACCATTACGCATCATTTTGGATGTATCCCCGCGTCTTGGGGAATCCACCCCTGAGCCTTTCTCCCCAACCGCTTCCATGTTTTTCTACACTTTCTCCTTAAACAACTATCTAAGTGGTCACTGGTGAAGGAAACAGTTCAAGAAACTGTCCAGTGGTAATTGGAAAATGAGCAGTTAACGCTCATTATATGTTGGAGGAACACTTGGGGTGCTTTTAAAACTTCATGAAGGAGCACGCATTGACACCTTTCACAGCGATCACACACCTCCTCAGCTGTTTCGTCCTGTCAGTTTTCACACTTCTCCCTGTTTGATGCAGCACAGCAATAGCAGTTTTTGAGTTCTTTTTGGCTGGGCCCCGCTAGCCGACAAGCCGACCCCCGTCAGCCGACAAGCCGACCCCCGTCAGCCGACAAGCCGACCCCCGTCAGCCGACAAGCCGACCCCAGTCAGCCGACATCCGACCCCCGTCAGCCGACACCCGACACTGGACCCCCGTCAGCCGACGAGCCGACACCCGACCCCCGCTAGCCGACACCCGATAGCCCACACTACCAAACTACTTTTAGACAATCAACTATAAAGAACAATCTGAATTCCAATTACCAATTAACATTTCAGATTTGACTTCTCTTTTGAAGCTGATATCACCTAGCATATACTCTGTACACCTCGTCCAAACTCATGGCAAAATGTAATTTATGAGGGGATTCCGAGACACGTTTTTGTATAAAGTCAATAGCTGGAGACAGAAATCCTGGGCTAACTGTAACGTGTTCTGTTCACCTTCGCAACGTTCTAGAGTGGGGAAAGGTAGGAATCTTGCTACGTAATTTCTCATAGGATCGTGGAGAAAAGTAGTGAAGTTCAAATGCAAATCCTTTCAGGTCATCGGAGAACTTTTCGTTTTTTCACAATTGCATGCGAGCCTGAAGCTCCTTTCGTAGTTTTTCCCCAACGCTTTCTCCCATCTCTCCATCACCAGCGGATGTACATATATTTTTGGACGATGAGGCCTCTTCCTCGTTTCCCAGCTTTTCGTACGAGATTCTCGCCGGACATACTTACTTAATTTGGCTCGATACAATTCAATTAAAGCAGTTTTCCTTTGTAGAACTCGAGTGTTTTGCTATTTTAGCTTGAAGATTATAGATGAGTTTATCTTTATCTTTCATGGTACTCGAGAACGTATCAACTTGCACTTCTTTATTTCTGTATTCAGATTTGGACTGTACTGCTATATTTTGCAGCTCCAGAATGAGGAAATTATCAGGCTCTACCGTATTAGGCTGGAGAATACGGTTCCCTTTAACATATGCTGGAGCAGATCCGGCTAACCACGTTAACCTCTGCGTTTTTCCAACTCTGGCTAGCTCATCCGGGTGAACGTGGAAAGAGCATATGAATTCTTCAGATTTTTGTCTTGTTGGATACCCACAATTAGCATTGTTTAGGAAATTCATCCACTTCGATTTATCTGGGTCCACCGGAGGTACTAGTATTTAATTACGGCTTAGTGAAAGTTTGCGTAATTATTTTTTTCTTACCCAAACAATGTAACCCCATCTGCTTTCCCTTTCTTCGAACATTCAATGACACTGCATGATCTTCCCATTTTGCAGTCTTAGAAAAAGTCTTGACACAGGAAGTGACATAGCCCAAATGAAAAAAAGGATTTCGACGAACGATCCAAGAATTTTTAAAATCATTTTTGTTTTTTTTTTGCCTTTTAAATTCGAGTTGCAGAACTCATGGATACATGAG
Source organism: Akabosia matsudoensis (assembly GCA_019593645.1). Classification (NCBI taxonomy): domain Eukaryota; kingdom Metazoa; phylum Arthropoda; class Collembola; order Entomobryomorpha; family Paronellidae; genus Akabosia; species Akabosia matsudoensis. The sequence continues at coordinate 614 of VICI01001031.1, read as the reverse complement.
TACAAATTCGAATAGATTGCGTAAAATAAACAAATTCCAGGAAAACCCTTCATCGCCCAGTCTATATATTATCAATTGGTCTATCTTGAGTTATATACATTCGAATTATGAGAAATAATACACACTTTTCCATCTGAGTTTATGGAAGCGTAAATAGTTAAAAGGCCAAGGCCAAGGTTGTCGATAGCTTGAACATTTAAAGCATCAAACGTGCAAACTTAAAGCTTTACGGTGGATTTTTGTTTTCATCAAACGACACTGTGCTTGAAGAGCTGGTATCACTGGTATCACACCTGGTAGGCGTTTTCTCTGGAATGGGAGACTGAATGGGCATCGATAGAAAGTCAGAGGATACACTCTATTCATGTAATTTTCTTCAAAGCTTTACCAGCATGCAATACGATAAAGTTTGAGTTATATGTGGATTTGAGAGAGAGAGAGATTTTAATTGAGAGAGAGAGATGTTGCCGTAAATGCCGTGGACATAGCATCGGGCGCAGTGCATATCTAAGAGTAAATAAAAGCTTTTAAAGCTATAAAGACGTAGCTGAACAGAAAGAGTCCAGTCAAAAGCCAAAGAAAAAGTTAAAGAAAAAGCTTAGCAAAAAAGCTTA
>VICI01001030.1:0-26663 GCA_019593645.1 Akabosia matsudoensis | reverse complement strand
GTACATGAAATCCAGTTGCAAAATGATATGGTCAAACAACCCCAAGAGAGTGTTTGGAAGGACATTTGTTCGTCTGCCGATCTGGGCGAGGCTCCCATGCCTGAGGACATGGAAGAGGATGACGATGTTTATATCGTGTGGGAGAGCTTGTCTGGAAACGTTACCAGAAGAGGCCGTCCTGACGATGCCAGTGACGCCCCAACAGTAGTATACGAAAAGGATGTGGACTCTTCTGGACTTGATGATGATGATGACGAGCCAGTCATCGTGTTCGAAAACATACAGAAAACCTCTTTCGAAACGGATGTGAACTCGGATATGGACGAGATCCAGGTTTGTGCGTAATGCCTGAGTGGACTAGAAATAATTTTTTTACACGAGCTATAATCTACATGAATTTGCTGAACTGTAAGAGTCCACCTTGAAAGTTTTACCTTTATTAATGTGATAAAATGAATTAAACTAAAATAGTGGGGGGCAACAAGACGCAAACTATGAAACAAATTTTGTTTCATGCACTTGCATAGTTCTAACAGCAAATGCGGCTCACGATGACATTCGTTTAAATATTTTCGGAGCCTAACTAAGCAGTCAAAATACAAACAATACGGAAAACAAACCTGAATCAAATCAACCCTGCAAATCGATGAATATTATGCTCCTCTGATAATCCCATGGCCAAGATAATTAATTATGAATTACTTCGATAAGATATCTGTATTCTCATTGTCAATTACTAGCAAAATTTAATATTTATGTGGAATAATTGATTGTACTCAACAAATTTGAAAAATACCCAATGATGAATGATTTACACGCTATTTATAAACCAAAGTAAAACGTTCGGTAAGACCAGTTTCAGTTGTTTCAAAAGTTTTAATTACGATGTTGAGATACGCGTAACTTTTGGGCTACGACTAAAACATAAGCTAAAAGAGTTTATAGTCATAACTCTTTGTAACGACTGCCCTTATATTAGTCAGTTATTTTCACTAACCTCCATTTGGTAACAAGATGTTGCATAATATGGGAATATGTGATACAACACAACACAACTCGAGCAATTTGGAAATTTCAAAGTTTAAAGCTAAAAGATTGGTTGGATTGGTTCGACGTAGTTCTTTCCTTCACTCTTTTTCTTTTGGAGGATGTTCAGGAAGCGGCTTCTTCAAGACACTACAAATTACTGTTTTCATTTCTTCAGGGCCAGTGACAGTTCTACCAAGAAATATCTATAGAAAAATCATTACATTTAGTGAGCAGTCGACACAAGGTTTTTAAGAATGATAAAATGTGAACTCTTACCGGATGTACTTGAAATCCCATTTTCGCCATAAGACGACAGTGCATTTCTGCCACTCCTGAAATTTATGAATGACATTAGGTACATAGATCTAAGATCATAGAATGTAGCTGATGAAATATAGCTGCCGGTCTTACCGATTGGTGTTCCGATATGAGTACTTTGATTCCCAGGAAACAACACAAACGCATGAAATTTCATATTTCCACCACTGGCCGACTCTGGAATGAATTTAATGTTGAAATCATCTAGAGCAGTGAATTCTTCCGGAACTGGAACTGCCGATCCATCGTCATCCTTAATACAATACACGACACCTACGAATACAGTTTTGGTCGTTGTAGCTCCACTGCCCCACATTAAAATAATCCTACATCTTAAGTGTATATTTTTTTTAAACTTTACCAATCGTCCGAAACGGAGGAACTACGTTGCAAATGTGACAGAATTCTTGACCTCCCAAAGCCTCTGTACAAACATCGAGCATGAATCGGGCGATTTTTTGGTAATCTGAAGTTGTGTGTTTTTCCTCAGCGGCAATCCAGAGCATATTTTTCTGGAGAATACAAAACCCAACTGACTTTACATTACATAACTCATTTGATTGAAAGAACATCCAAATCTGCGTCGACTAACCTTCGTCAAAAAGCTCCTGAACTTCTCGGATAGACGTGGTCCACTGTAGCCGACCGCCTCTAGACCTGTGCAGATATCAAGGAGAAGAACCTCTTGTGTGTAGGTGTACATGGAGCGTCCTATGACATAAAATAATTAAAACAAGTGCTCATTAGAACATCCCTGAGAAAATCATTAGACGCCCTTTTAGACGAGTAGTGTACCGAAAGTACGATTGAGGAAGTCATCGGAAAGTGCGACCGCAATGAGATCTTGGGGATATATATTTTGCTGACTTAAGTGATGCAGTACGTTAATGAAGCTTCGCCCATGCGCATTACAAAACGACTGAATGGGCATATTCATCAGACGAGCTTGAAAGTCTTCCACAACCTCAGTGTACAAGTCCTCACAGTCAATTTTAAATGTGGCAAGTCCAGCGCAAATATATTCCAGGTCCCTACTCCGCATGACATTCACGTTTCCTTTTACCTTGGCGACGATTTCCCGAAGAAGAGGCTCATGAATAGCTCTCCCTTTCATTCCGAGTAAAATGAGAGACGCACAAGCGTGTATGTCAATCCTTTGAATTTCAGATACAAACGAGTTAAGAAATGTGTAGACGTCTTCCTCGAGCGTTACCAGTGATGAGAGCGTGATTGCCTTCGCAACGGCAGAAACGCTTGCCGAAGGACAGCGCTCTGCCTCGTCCCCAACAATTTTCAGCATCTTCCGTAAAACTCCTTTGTCGTTGACCTTCGTCCTTGTTCTAAGAAAGCCTACTGACACAACAGCTACCTCTTCGAGCGTCAACTCGTCGATAAACTTGGGTAGGTTGTATTCAATATTGTAAATGCTCAATGTGTCAGGGAGAGATTTAACTCCGCCAAAGCAAAACATCATCCGAATGAATTCCTCTTTGGACAGATGGTCCACTCGTCGATACAACCGCTTGACTAGCTCCCAATGGAATTTAGACTCTGTCGATAGTCCAGCAGAGTAGATCAGGTCAGCCACGTTAAACATAAACTCAAGGTTCCACGTTTTTGCCGATAATCTCTGCAAGCAAAGGTCGTCGAGCGGCTGCCAGATTTTCTTGTAGTCTTTGTCTTTCGCCTTCGGTCTTTTGGGAAACCGTTGTAGTGAGTAAAATACCAGGAGTAACTCTACATCGGTAAAGTTGGAACAGTGACTAATGAGATCATCGACAGTTGCTTCGTATTTCGGATCAGTTATGTACTCGTCAGGTTGCTGGTTGCACAACTCAACGAAAGCTTTCACAGCCGGGTTTACAGACTCCTCCCCCTCCGCAGTCAGTCTACCGTCCTCGTCAATCAGTCTCGAGTATACTTCCTGCTGGAAGAACATTGTTTGATATTCCGGATGATTTTTCAGGTACGTGTACGCCGGGTTCTCTATTTTCTCCGTGGGCGACGGATGAAACCAGCGCGGCTCTTCGGTAGATTTTCCTCGGGCGACAGAAGGTCCACCTGCCGCAGTCCGAGTCTCGACACCACTTGACGCATAGCGAGAGAAGTGTAAGAGTATTTCTGGGCGTCGGCTGGTATCAAATAACCTCACAAAATTGTCGCACGCCTGGAATTGAGTGACGCCTCTTGCGTTTGCTAGTTTGAGTCCATTCAATACTTGGCAGGCTACAAAATATCATACAAGACATTCTTCTTAACAGCGCCTTTTAATTTTTTTTTTTTTTTTCATGTGAATACTTTGATTTGACTTATCAGTTTCAGTTTACCTTACCATTATTCCGAAGTAGCAAATGGGCAAATCGACCAGTCCAAGGCATTGTACAAATCTTTCCTTTTATTCAACTGTAACTTTAAATTTTACCGGAAGTAGTGTCAGCTTTCCTTGGACACTTAACGAAACATCCCAGGACTATTCCTTAAAGATCCCTTCATGGATTACCGGTGGACAGACAAAAAAAGCAGACGTGTTATGCTTTGAAGGTCATGAAACACACAAAATCACCACGCAATAAAGCAAAATCAATGTGTTACCAAAACAAGGGAGTCCAAAGGCCAGTCTAATCTGGAAACTGTTGATGTTTTTTACACCTGCCCCTCTGGAACGTAGTAGTTACCAAAACAAGAGTCAACTGTTCTTTTTCTTTCTCCTCGAGAAATCGGATGTCAACGTGTTTTTGTGGAAGCGGGTATCGTTGATATGTCTTGCTGCTGTATCAACTACACCGTTATATCCTCGTGTCGTCGCTGTTCCCATTTTTCTCTTTCATTTGAACCAGTCGGTTCACTGCTGCAAGAGAGGCAGCATGTGTGAGAGCTCCTCCAGAGAAGAGCCTACTGACGACGACGACGGACGAATATCTGTTTTCCTCTTCCAGGATGTGAGTCCCGCCAACCCAATCAGACCAATTTAAGACGCATCATCTTCATCGCGAAGAAATTTTTTTTACTTTGTTCAGCTCGGCTTGAGTGCATCATGATAACATCTCAGCTCAGCAATGGCAATTGTCCCTGATACACCTCGACCGCAGCACTTGTCGTCGTTCTGTCAACTTTATCTTCGCAGGAGAAAGGAACAAAACCGGAAGTGAGCCAGGCGATGACATAATTACAGTAGGTCTCTCCCGCTTAACCAAAAAACTTCTTCTTCCCATGAAGAATCGTCTTTGATTTGGGATTTCACGGCCAATCATCACAATATCTTAGTTTATACAGGCTTATCTTTCCTAAGATATCACAAAAAATGTTGCTTTTTTAGTTAGACTATTAATTGAGATGACAATCGTTATTTCTAGATCATTCCAGTCTTGGTAATTTAATTCTCCGCTTGTATTGTTGTAAAAGACATAATCGCTGCGTCCAATCCGTTCTGCTACAATTTTCTAATGGCTTGGGATGATGGTGACATGCGAAAAGGAAATGAGTTGATGTTTTTTCCCCCTGATTTGAAAAATACGTAATGACTGCTTACAGACAACATTATATTTTTGTTTGCTACTAACTATAAGCTACACACCAATAATGTTTGATAGAAAATATGCATTTTCAACCCCAACCTTGCCCCTTTATCATTGTCATTTAACAATGAAGGTGGTTTTTTTTTCTTCATGGAAAAGTTGCATGGAAATTTTTGGGCTGCAGTGTACGACTATTTTTTGTCGACAGAGTCGGTTCCATAACATCCATGACTATTCACACAGAATTATGAGTGTGTCGGCTCTTCTCCTTCCGCTCTTTCTTCCTGTCAGTTAAATCTATCAAAAAAACAAACATTTCCATTGCTTCACATTGGACGGATGACTCTCTATCATGCAATATCAGTTTTATCCCTTCCATTTCCCGTCCCACATGGGATACACGGTATTTCTAACTTTTAATTCATGTTGTACTCGTGATTACGGCCCTTTTTTTTGAGCGAGAAACCATTGTAAAAAAGTTGAGTCAACTTTCCTGTGTTACTCACTCGCCTCAGAATGGACGACCAACAATATACCTGTGCGCCTCACACTCAGCGGAAAGGATTGTTGGGCTAGCTCTCTGTTACAATAATAAAATGTTTGAGATGGGTTTCTGATTGCGAGGGTGGATGCTTTAATGGCGCAAGTGGTAGCGTCTACCTTCGAACACAAACGGCGCAGTGTGTATCTCTTGCAGTTTCATGACTCAAGAGTCAGTTGCTCTGGGATCTTTGTTTTGTGCAGATACTCAGACGCTTTCTGACAAAAAAACGACAGTTGGCTGGCGGTGGTACTTCAGAACGGCCGGCGACTTGAAAATTTTCTTTCAAGGATTTTCTTTTTGAGAAGGGATCAGGGTAGATTAGTTCTTCTTGAGTTGAATTTGGATAAAGTGGTTCCTTTAAAGAAACGTCTGTGAGATAAGTGCAAGTTGATTTGTGGAAGGGTGAAGGTTTTGCTATCTCAACTTGCCCCGAAAAAAATACATTTTTTAAATGACGGTTTTTTTTCGTGAATATAAATTTTTTGGGGGTTTTGATGCCCTTGGGTTATCGGTTGGTTAGGTAGATATTAAATTAGTTTGTCTGATGTAATGTGAAAAATTTTGTTGTGATGCATAAATGTTGTCATTGGGACGTGACGCAAACAGCAGTGCTTTGTTCAATAATGCGAGTATCCTCTTTCCCTGACATGGACAGTGACCACCACCGGTGTTCCTCTAATTATTAGGAAGGACACTCGTTTTTTTTATTTTCAAAATGTGACAGTGCTGTTTTTTTAAAAGTAGGCCTTGTCATTCTCGGTTACTGCTTACGAAAACATTGTATTGTAGTGAATTCATCAGTTTTTTTTCATTTAAGGACGGTTTCGCTTGAAAATTTCATTTTTAAAATGACCGTGCGATTGTGTATGTTTTTGTAGTGGACACTACTTTTGTAAAAACTATCACTTAATGAAATGTAAGTGTGTGCACGAAGGAATGGAACATTTATTTTTTACCTTTGTCACCAACTGACGCCTTTCCTTGTCAAAACACGCCAACGCCAACACGAGTGAACACATTATAATATTGCTTTTAAACAAATTACCGACTTGCATGCATGCATGATCACTTTATTAGCTGAAAATTGGATATTTTTCAGTAATAATAAAAAGCGTTTCTCCTATCGTTTTCTTCCGACAGAAAAGGGCATTTTTTTGTTTGCTAATGACCTTATAAAGTCAAGACAATTTTAATCATAATTATTCTCTGTAGTTTCTCGCGAAAAAACACAAAAAAATCTTTCCTTACGTGTTGTTGCTTTAGCAGAAGAAAAATAAAATCAAGTTTTGATTACTTTGTAAGTCAAGAAGTTTTAATAATAATCAATCCGTGTAAAAAGATTGAGAGGGAACGTGAACCGACGCAATTATCAGGGGAACAAGTATCAGCCAAGACAACCCCTGCTTCCGTCACATGGAAAACTCATCGGTGTGGGAGATGGCAATCATCTCACGAGAGTTCGTGGGAAATGACCAGCAAAAATAATACCGGAATTGGGAAAAATTAAAATACATTAGAAAAAAACGTCAGTGTTTTTGCCACGAGAGACGAGTTGAGTTGAGTGACTTTTAGTTACAAGCCAAGAGACAAGTGTAAGTGCGCGTTCAGGTAAAAGCAAATAAAATAGTGACTAGGAGTTATTTGCTAGTTTTTTGTACATGACGAGTCAGGACACAAAGTGGTCACAGACGAGGACACAGTTACTGTACTTGCAGTTATTATAGTATATTATCATTATATTTGTTTTGATTACGACATTTTTTTTTCAAAGCAAAACAACAGTCTTCCTTTCTCGTCCGTTTTTTGGTTCTGTGTACAAGTTTCAAATCACGTCACATTCAAGTTGGCAGGAGTGGTGGTGGTGTGAACACTCAGGTATGTAATAATAATAATAAAAATACAGAGTAATTCTCTTTTTCTACCAGTGGTAGGCTGCTAAGATAACATACAATTTTCAAGTGATTGTCCAAGAAATGGGTTTTGTTGTGAGAACGGTTATGTAAACCACATAAAAAAAGTATCATTATGCGTGGCCCAACTGGTTGGTGTGGGTGCTGAATATGTCATTTTCTTGGCAAATTTTACTATGCCACATGGTGAAGCTCAGCTACATCTTGCAATTTTTGGGGTGTCTTATGCCGAGTAACTACATTTATTTTGTAGAGATAAATACTTAATCATAGGTGAAAAAATGTGCAAAACGTACAATTGATAGGAAAATCAGAGCACAGAAATGCATAGCGTAACTTATTTCCGTGCTATGACGAGACCGTTCATCCGTGGATGGTTTTTTAGGGAAGTAGAAGTCCACTTGTTGAGTGGCTGTATAAGAGTGTAGTATGCAAGTTTTAAATAAATATTTTTTTTTTCTAACTGGAAATTACATGCAACGGAAGACTACTACAATACACTGGTGCAGAGCTACCTGCTATAGGTGGGCATGGTCACATGCTACTGCAATTATAATTTCAAATTACAATGCATTTTAAAAATGTTATTACACTTTAATTAGGGCTTTTGGGAGGATGAAATATAGTTTGGAACGTGGTCTCGTATGAAAACTATGTCTTCTTTACTGTTATTTAATGGATGGAGAGTTATAATATGCCTGAATTAAGAGAGCTCGGTAGCTCGCAGCACTATCTTTGTCATATTTTTGCGCATGTCTTTATCATTGCACAATCCGTACATTTGAATAGTAAGCGTGGTTCATTTGCAGTTTTATCTTAGAAAACGACTTTCGTCGTACTTTACATTTTTGTTACAGTATTGGAGTTCAAGAACAATATCCTCACCTATGGAATAAATAACTATAATATTTATTATTATTATTTATTGCTATTTCGAACTGGTCGGATTATATATAGCTTGAATCCTCATAGGTCCTTAAACAGATACATGCTGCTATCAATTAGATGACAATAATTGCCCTGTTCCTAATCTCTCCCAGTAACACGCTTGTTCTGCAAACTGCGTAGTAAACCACAGTTTTTTATTTCAAAATGACCGGGGCTGTGAACTAGTGCCACGTATCAAACTGACCAAAATAAATCTTGTGCATAATAGTATATCACCGTCAGCTTTTCTAGAGTGCGTGATTTGTCTAGTGACTTAGACTTGTGAGGCGAAATTTACATGACTCCGATCCACGTTTCTTACCGTTATTGCTACTCAAGCGCAAAAAAAATACTTGAAGCAGGAATCATCCAACACGTTGAATGTTGACTCATCATCATCAACATAAAAAAAGTGATAGAATCAATGAGATAAGAAGACTATATACTTCTAAGGATGATAACATAATCTTTTTTGAACACGACAAAGTTTCTGTTTGACTAGGAGGTGCACTAGAAACACATATAAGTAGACATACTGTGAACAACACAAGCATAAAAATGGCGAAAAGAAATTGCTTTCGACACAGTTTGTCTGAAGGAGTAGGAATATTGACGGGAAAAATGATAAAACAAATGGGCATTTAATAAAACTAGACAATTTTTTTATGTGTTAGTTTAACACTAATAAAAAAGCAGAGAAATGGGTGTTGTTGGGTGCTTGCCTTTTGTCTGCTGGTAGTTAAGATTGAATATTTTTTGCGTGACAACTGCATTGCATGTGACATGAGGCTTGACATGATTCGTCGTTTTTTTATTGTTTCCCTTTACGATTAAAATATGACAACATGAGAAAAATATTTTGAGCAATATTACCAGCAACGAAGTTTCCTAACGCGGTTTCCTACATTCCTAAACGTTCAGCACAAGCAAGTGAAGACTTTTTTTTTATTGCTGAGGTTTTACAAGATTGCGTTCTGTACACCCCGTTGCAATTTTATGCAACTTTTTGCCTGATCAGTAGTGGTCATGGAGGTTATAACAATGAAATTGAGTGGATTGAAGAAACCGTCCATTTGTAGAAATGAAATGGGTAGCAAACCAACAATTGCGAGGAAGGAAAAAAAGTTTCTACAACAATTGACGACTTTTTCGAAATATTTTTTATTGATTGAAATCCTCCTGATGGATGAATTTTGATTAAGTATTGATGCCGAACAACAATAGATTGCCTGTCGAGTGAGTCAGGTTGGTCGTTGACGAGAGTTTTACAGACGAAGATTTTCAATTGAAGTCATAATTAACTCGACAATTTCATATGCAAAAAATCACTGGCAATATTTTTTAAAAAGCTCAAGGCATGCTACAAAATGTATTGGTTTTCCTTTCTCAGACAAAATACATCCACCACAGGATAACTATGTTGGTCACATTAAAAACTGTTGATGGATTGCATTGGAAAAAATAAATAAAAAAACGCTTCAAAAAATGATACACTTTTGTTTTCATTAGTTCTTCGTACCCTTCCTTTTGAATGCCTCGCTTCGCAGCGTTTTGTTATGTTTAGCGTTAAAATAATATAAGACCAACCAGCCTGTAGAAGTAAAGTTAAAATTAAAATAGTATGCACTAAATAGTCCAAGTATCACACAAACATAACTGATCATTTCTTTCAATGTTCTTTTCATGTTGTACTTGCACTACTTAGCAAGCAAAAGAAATTTCAAGAATTTTTCCTTTTGGGATTATCATTGCGTACAGGATGGAAGGTTGCATGTTAATTGTGGCAAGGCTCTTTTGAAAAATTTTCATACTGAGTTAGAGTCACTTGTACATCTTTATTATATAGTCACCAAGATGAGCAATATGGCTTCAATCAGTTGATAAATTTTAAATAGCTTTCTTGATAGGTTTACCAACTGTTATAGAATGATTTTGTAGAATATGCCCTTCCTCATTTGATCATTTTAGAGAAATAGTTTCTGGTAGTTGTGAAATCCACATGAACGAACTTGGCAGTAATGACTCGGCCAAAAATCATTATAGAAGATGGACTACACTAAGAAATGATTCGCTTTTGATTGATATTTAGGAAGTTATAAATTTGTACATTTTTGTACTCTTGGCATTGACTACTACAAGAATCGAAGGTTGTTTGTATTTATTTTTTTGCGTTGGGTGGTGTAAAGTGAATCGAGATCATGTTTTGTGTATTAAAAACATATAAATTGACTTAGATCAGAACTCTAATCAAGAAGGAATGTTTTTTTTTTTTTTGTTTTTTTTGGCGCATCTCGTCTCTAATGCTGTTTTTCATTTGCAAAAGGATGAGTCAGTCATCACGAGATTTATCTTATCACAGAATAGTACACAGGTATTTAAATATTATGAGGATATGCATCAACAGTTGGTAAAAATTAAAAGTGAAAGAAAAAAAATTCACATTCGGTTTCACTAAAACTCCCCCTTGTTGTACGCATAATCAAACATTATAAATAGCAATGAGCTTGTTTTCTGAGAATTCAGAAATGGATCTGTGCTAATTAGGAAGGAAGATAAGGGGGAAAAGGATTTTTTAAAACTTTTACCGTCCTATAACCCGTTACTCTTATTCATTTCATTTTACAAACTCACAAAAATGATAGTTTTAAAACTGTTAACAGCCGTTTATGGAGGGATTACAGTTGTTCTTAAAGAAAACATGGCTTCGTCAAGTGTAGATTTTGACACGTTACTTGAGTTGAAAACACGTGCGCAAGAAAGTCGGGAAAATGGCCAAACAAACAATGTTGCTAACAAGTGCGATGTTTTTAATTGTTGTAAATCCAAATTTGGTTTTGGACACGAGAAGAAAGAAACGAAGCTTAGGCATGTGACCTGGATGCATGCATGTGATTCAGTGCGGAAAGCTAGAGGCAGAGAAATTTCCTCTTCGACGAAGCAGATTCGTTGGGGATGATAAGCAGACAAACAGAGGGAGTTCATTAGATGAAGCCGTGGATGATGCGCGATCAATGCAATCGTATAATTCAGCTTCAATGAAAACAATGCAGCTAATTCAAGAAAGTCATTAGGAAGCGTGTGGACTAGAGGATGATCAAATCAGAAGGAATAAGATTATCTATGCTTCAATGTCAGAGAAAATTTGATACACTAAGTTTTACTGTTTTCCTTCCGTGGAAAAACTAGAAAAAAATATGCCAAAAATGGTATGCAGAATTCTTCTGGCAAGTGTTTGATTCAACCATTTGCAAATTTTTTGTATGGTGACTAGAATCAGTTTAGTAGACAAATTTACATACATTTTTTCTGCTGCGTTTTGTTACAGTAAGATTACGGGGAGTGTCGCTTGGTCAGAGTCGGATCGCAGCCACAAACAACAGTGAATCATTTTAATTAATGAGATTATTTACAATTTTGGCAGTTTAGATTCGTTGGTGAAAAAGAAATCCTTGGTACTGACGATGCGTAGATATACGGCCTTTGGTTGTTGTGACAAATCGAAAATGTGCACCCAAAGCTTACTTCTAGTGTCGTAATTGCCCCGACATAAAATTCACAAAATATTTTGAATTTCGTTGTTGCAACAAAATAGAAAGTGTTGATTTTTTTAATGTTCAGTGGGTCAGGAGTCATAAGCATCAGATTTTGTTTTTTGTTCAAGTTTAAGAAAAAGACCACTAAAATTATCAACGCGCGTCTTTTTCCTTTCGAACGACATTGCACTAATATCGTTCTCTGCTCTTTAAAAATAAAATTTTGAAGGTTGACTCCACCCAAATTTCTGGTGACTTGGTCACCTTAAATAATCTTTATGAAGCTTTGATTATTTTCACAGTCTTTGAAGTATTTGCAAGATAATAACGGAAGAGGACAATGGAAGAGTATTAAGTATGAAGAACGTTATCCCATTTTCGTTATTATCATCCTATTTGCCGTGTTTGTCGCGCATATCTACTCAAAAATAATACCTTCCAAGGCTTCCATTTTAATTCAAAGATAGGAGAACGCTTTAAATCTATTTTTTTTAAAGAAGGATGATGATGAAGGATGAAAAAATGCAAAAACGTTGACATGTGTGGCGTGTGTATAGTCCCTTCGTGCATGCTGTTTATACCGTATCTTTACACACAACAATGCTTTCTGAGCACAGTCACAAACCATGTTAGCTTTGGGGCAGGATCAAAATTTTATTTAAGTTTCAATCATCATTTCATTAGCAATAAACTATTAGGATGCGATATTTTGCTTGCAACAAAAACGCATTTGGCAAGATGATGGCCAACGACGATGGATTGTTGACCACAGTTCTAATGAGTATAAGATTTAAATTCATCTTTATATCCTTCAGAAACAGCTTGTAGGTACACTTTTTCGCAGTTTTATATCTTACCTGACCGATTTTTATGATAATGATGATGGCGATGAATATTATGTGAATATGTGATAAAGATCTTTATCAGTACTATGGGCTGACGAAAAATGCATTCATGGTTAAGCTAAAAAACTGTTTCGCGTGTTTCTTTAATGTTGCCTACTTGCTGTATTTATACAAGATACTGTCAATGGAAAACTAGCATATTTCACTCTTGTGGACTGTTTCGTTTGAATGAACGCATATGCATCCACAGACATATGATGGCGTTCATTGATATGCCTAAAAGTAAACCTAGGTCTACGTAAGCACACACTAACGCTTCTTGCCTGTCGGTCTAGTAGACCGCAACTATTATTTACAATCCAGAATAAACAGTCCAATTGAGGTATATCGGTATATTGGCAACAATGCCGTGCGATGAGGCCGAATGACTCTGCAACTGCTACATGATCCGTTACTATAAGACTTTTTTATTATTAGTATCCCAAAAAATTATACCTAGCTAGACCAGAACTTGGATTACACTTTAAAGAGAAAAAAAATCTTTTCATTTTCAAAATTTGGAAATAAAGGATGTGAGCAGTTTGCTTGCTGTTGCATAGTGTATCTCTCTCAATGTAAGTGGCATTAATTGCAGACACAATTAACTTTTTGCAAGTTGTCGTCGTTTTGAAAGGATGCCATAAATAGCCAGCTTGTTAATGTAGCTAAATGAAATTAATTTTTTATGTTTTAGGTCGCGTTTTAAAAGCAAATGCAATGGCTTTTGTAAGTCTTATATTAGAGGGCGACGTATTATGTAGGATGAATACGAGCACTTGAAAAAGCGAAAAAGCCCAAATAACGTATTTTTATCACGACACTACCTTTGTAAAATTAAGTGATACTTACCTTGCCACATACTTTGAATAAGGCGTACAACGTTATTCGAAAATGCCTTAAATATACCGCCAGGGCAATGTCAACTGCAAGTTTACCTAAGTGAATCTTTGAAGGACCCTAGGTTAAACTTTCTATAGATATATTCCCCTTCTGGGTTCATTTTAAGGAGATACAATACTTTATGACATTTGTAAACCATTTCTCAACAAAACACGTTAGCTTTAAGCGTTCGAAATTAAGTTACAACGAGTTAAGTATCAGCATGTATGCATGAAATTTTCGTTATTCAATAGACAATCACTTCATGTTGGACAGTTTGTTGTGCTATTAAACCGTAAAATTAAAGTACCTCCTCCAACATTGATATAAGAAGGGGCCAGTGAAGCGTCATTTGTATTATCGTAGAATGGAATCAATGGCCAAACACAACAACGCTGTGTTAATTTTTGTAATCTTACGCTGTTTCGTCTGTTTGTCTTCTTCTTCTTCTTATCAAGCGAATGAGCGTGAATATAGTATATACTACATAACAATCTTAACATGTTGCCAGCAGTAATGAAGGAAACGTTTAAGAACACGATTAGCTGCCCATGATTACTGACCTTTACTTACAACCGAGTTTCGCCCAGTCTCAGCATCATGTATATAAATATTGCACATTACACTTAAAAAATAGAATTACACGCATACTATAAAGGTAGTGAAATTTTTCAAACCATGTAGCAAGTTGTTGAGATGAGCCCACTTGAAACGCTTTTGCAAATTCGGATCATCGAAGCATAGCTGGTAGGTTCACTTCATAATCAGTTATTGGCCGTACGAGACGATTGAACAAGTTGTAAAAATTGGCATACTGGTTTCTCCCTCCAATTGGAATTTTTGCAGCGCGAGACTCCAGCCCTGCTTCTAAGAAATAGTATTTGATCCCAGAAGTTTGGAATTCACAACTGTAGACCAGTCTTTCCAGACTATTAACGAACTTTGCCAGAAATTCATCCATTGTTGCGTCATCATTTGTTGTGAAAAGCTCCCGTGACATGAATAGAGAGATTGGCGGCGTTGCCCCCTGAAGATTTTGCATGGTCTGCATGAATTCCCGCAGAATGCCATCTTCGCTTCCATCGAGGTAGAACAATGGTTTTCTACACTCAATATGTAGTTTCGTACAGCTTTCCTTCCAGTCCTTCGCAACCAACCGGACATTCTTGGTGTCCTCTTTGTCATCTCCATGGATCACAACTTGTTTCAGAATTTTCTCCCTCAACTAAACAACATACGACACACAATTTAAGGCTTCACAAATCATCACTATCATCAGTCATAATTTAAGTATTTCTTCCGACTAAATTAAATGAATCTTACAAAGGAATTCCGAAAGAGACGTTCTTCCAAAGTAAGTTCCATACCTACAATTCCAGGCATCTTCGAAGCTCTCCCGATTCCTTTTCGATCACCTGGATGTATCAAAAATCAATTTACAAGTTCAGTTCAAAATACAGCTTTTACATGCTCCAGTTTCAGAAAAACATGGTAAATTCAAAGTGCAATGTAACGCAATTTATTTCAAAACAATGCGCTTAATAGATTAGCTCACGTATGACCATATTAACTTAGCTCGCACAGGGAGAGTGCAAATCAGGAAATTTATGTAGACAAATTGAGTGTACTGTGAAAACTATCATATCTGTAAGTGGCCGTGATTTTGTACTTTTTAGACATGCACGAGTTATAATGAAGTGCACGTTTAATCAGACGTATTTACAGGTAAACGCGTTTATCCTTTCACAAAGCCGTTATTACTCTTATTTTCTAGTGGGAAGAAGAAAGGACCATCACTTCTGTTTGCTTGCTTTGTGCCATACCATTTTCCATTCTTACGTTGACTTTTCTTCATATTTTTGCGTTCAGAAAATGGGTACGATGATAATGACTGAGAACCTTGCGCATCATCATTATTATTTTGCCTTAAAAAGTACGCATTTTTTAGCCAGACTGCTCGCACCGACAGCATTATGCATTATGCCAGAGAGAGAGAAAGTTTCCCTATCGAATTATATATTTATTTATTCCATTTTTAAAGGACTTAAAAAAAATATGACAGTTTGCGAAAAAAAAAAATATGTAGGATGATGGTTTCGTGTAGTTTTTTTTTTTTTTTTTTTTTGAAGCGTAATCGTTAGACAGCAAGTCGAATTGAAAAATTACTGCTTATTACATTGTTACTCCCTTTATACTAAGTTGGTTCTGGCTGCGCGGAGTTTTGTTTTTGTAACTTTTACTTTTGAATGTCGGTAATGTATCATCATCAGAATCATTATTTTGGTAAAATGAGGATGATCTTACGCAAAACTTTGGGGTTTGGTCTGACGAGTAGTATAAACATAATATAAGCAGAATTAAGACGTCTCCTTTTATATGTGACGAAAATTGATTTTTCTTTCCGAATGGAGACCGTTTTAAAATGTAAAATGAATCGTGAATATATAAAGAGTGGTTCTATTCTCACTAAATTGTGTAGAGGTAATAGGTAGTTTATTACACAAATATCTTTTCTCGTCGCTTGCAAGCAAAACAACATTAAAAAATTAACTGCACATGATCTAACTTAGCTTAACAGCTTTAAATACGAAGCCTATAAAACAAGCATACAATGGAACATGTCTTCCTTGCGCAACTGAAAATGCAGGTAATTTGAATTTTCCTGTCGACATGATCAATTGAATACAGTCCGTATACATTTTTTTTAAATGCAAGAGACTACACAAACTGTGGAGGAACGCGGAAAAGGCGAATGCCTCGCAAAGAAATCCGACGCGTTTTTTTTATTAAACACAACAACTTGACAATTTGTGGTTAAGCTTTGTTAAGTCGTTGGGTCGGAGTTTTTTTCCCTTGTTGTCAAGAATCAAAGAAAAACAGCACGGATTACTTTGTGTAAATGTCACAGAATCATAATGACGTTGTACGACACAACTGTGACTGTCCTCAAATCTCATGTGCAGCATAAAAAGCCACCAGATTTCGCAACGAAAATCAGTTTTAAAGCTTTTTTTAAATGTGAGCTTTGATATATTATGCCTAGCCGATTTAAACGAAATTAAGCTAGTAGTGAGTATTAAAACGGTCTTAATAAAGAGACAAACAAATATTTACCTGTTGCAGTTGCCACTGTTTTTTAAAGTTTATGTGACAGGATTTGTGTTACTTCCAAAAGCTAAGTAAGAAAAAAGGTTAGGGTGAGGGAACTTGCACACACGAGAAAAGGAGACCACAGAATAATTTGTGCGCGGAATTAATGTCATCTAATAAAATGCAATTGTTACAGTTACTACAACTGATTAGCTTGACAAACGTATAATATCCACTCTACTCTGCGCGTCTCGCTGCTGAAAATAATCGTCACCTTTGTCATTTGTGTGTCTCTTAAACGTTTTCATTTCTAGGAAGTTTATTCATTCAAAGTTCTCCTGAAAAACAAAACAATACCGTTTTGCGTTGTTTCGTTCGCTCTTCGTTAAGACTCGGTGATTAGCGCCGTTTCGTTTAGTTTAATTAGCCCGACTGCTACAAACTAAAGAAGCTTCTGAGTCTACCTAGTTTGGTATCTGTATTCTTGTCGGCTGTTTATCTGAGGACAAAGTTGTTGAAAGAAAAGAACATGGTTGCGAATTTTGTTACTTCTTTCCCAAACATTCATACAAGTTCGCATTTAGTGCAAATCTATTCAGAATTTTATGTTTTTTAAAGTTCTTTTGTGCGCATTCTTTTTCCCTTGCTGAGGAATACCTGTCGCAATTGCTCCCGCTTTTCAAAGTAGTTTCAAGCTATGCAACATTCGGCATCATTTATATTAAAGTAATGACGTTTAATGTTTAAGTAGAAACCGGCTAATCGCATATATATGTATATTGTATGCAATTTTTTGAATGGGCTGCCTCTGCCAGCATTTATTGCAGAGAGTAGCCACCCACTCCTAATTTACATGTCGTGATTTTAAGTAAAGTACGGATGCAAATTGCAGTGCACTTGGCTATGTGGAGAATTTATCAAGCCATAGTGCATGGTAGCTGGGATGATGATGATATGGACTAAACAGTGGGCTTAGGTTACAAACTGTATGAGCAAATGCCTTGTTGAATATTTTTCCTAACTCTTATAAATTTTGAAATGCTATAAGCTGGTATAGAGTTTCGACATACTCAGAGGTCAGATCAACACAATAGCTATGAAAGATTAAAAAACAATTCTTTCAATGGCATTTCCACACCAAAAAGCTCTAAAACTTGTTTACGTCGACCGATGTATACATTTAAAAAAGGCTATTTAAATTTTCAAAATTGCTTCAGCCAATTCGGGGGACGACGGGTGTGGAAAGGCAGTCGAGCGTGCTTCCGGTGTCAAATGAAACAGCACGGACATGGCACTTTGCAATAATAATAATAAGTAAAGCACACGAGTGATCTATTTGAGTTTGAGTATTGAGTTTCGCTGCGAGTTAAATTGAATCAGCGTTCCTAAGCGTTGCCTTTCTGCATAAATAAAGCCTCTTTGGTATTTTCAGCTTCAGGTATGAAAAAAAACAAAAACATTTATTTACACGGGGATCACATAAGCTACAACTTCAAAGTAATGACCACCTCTCTGGCCGAACAATTGAAGCGTACTCCCAGTTAACTAAGGAAAAACAGACTGACAGCTTCAATACACAGAGTTAACTGCCTAACAAAACAGCGCTAAGAGGATTTTCCACAGCGCTTAGAAATCCATGTCTCGTTAAAAGCAGTATAATGGTATTTTTTGTGTGTTACACTATTTGTTACAGGGTCACTTCCGTTTCATTAATTTTTGGTGTCCTCTTTCAATCCTATCACACCATTTGAAGAAAAAAAACACTAGTTTTCTACTTTTCTAATGTACGCAACGTTATCTGCAGGGACTGCGACTAAAGTTGTAACGGCTTACCATTCAGCGGCCGGATAATATTACAACTGATGACAATAAAATTATTGATAACCCACACGTGAGTTTAGTTGAGAATTTCAACTTACTAACGCTGAGCAGGTGACACACTTCTTGATTGATGCACAGAGTTAATTATTTAAAGTCGAATCAAAAAATTAACTGAATATATTCCTATGGGCTTGATGCTGGTAATAAAATGTCTTCACAATCAGATCAAAGATCAGCATTGGTTCAAATCGTGTCGACGAAATCACAATTGACAATCGATAAGTCCAGCCTTCGTTCGAAAATTCCGTCGAAATCGAAAAACCATCTTGTAACCTCAGCGTTGAATTGGTCGTGGCAGTAGTCTGAGTTCCGCACTTACGGCTGCGGCTCAGCATGCATGTACTGATTAGGTCTGAAAATGAAATTTGATAGCGCTAAATGTTACCAGAAATGTCTAAAGAAATTATTAAGCACGTTGTCCCGACATTTAATTGCTTTCCGTGTCATTGCTCTACGAACGAGGTGTCTGATTTTTTACTTGCGAAGGAGCGGATGGAACTCGTATGGTCACGAAAACCTGTACGTTGGGTAATTTTAACGCATTTCCGGTTCAACCATGGCCAACCGTATTCTTTCCAACAATTTATGTTTTCGTCATAGCTTCGTTTGTATACATACAACCTATTTTTCAATACAGCTTCAATTCGGGTATAACGTACTTTTTTTTGGAAATATCACAAGCACACCTGTCTACTGTAATTCGATATCATTTATTATGATGCATGTTAATTTTTACGAGTGAAGGACACGTTTTAAATTTCTCTGTGTAATCAAACGCTTACAACTGCAGCGACATGAATATGAAGTACCTCTAAAGCTGCATGGCTTCTACTCAAAAAGTACAAAAGTACAGTAAAGTACAAAAAACTATGTATTTAAAATCATGTTTCAAAAAAAATATCTCGGTCATCGGCCGTATAGATAGAAAATTGAATGTAACACTATTTAAACGTAATTTTTAACATTTAAATTCATTGTCCGAGAATGCACGAACTACTGCAATATGAAACCCCATTTAAAATCTAATTTTGACAAGTCATAATTGTAAAAACAGTCGTAAACTTCCAATCCGCGCACCTGCTTACATTACTCTAACTCACAGCTAAAATATTGCACTGAACATTTAGCTCGACAATTATTTCAATGGGATTGCATTTTTATTTCTATCGAGTCTATTTATTCTTGTTCCTCATTTCCATCGAAACGATGTCATTTGCGTAAACAAATTAAATATTTTCTAACCAAGTGTTCAGCAAAGATATGATCTCTCTCCCTTGCGCACGCTACAATCGCAGTAGGTTCTCCTCCTTATCTGACATAATGATCAAGAAAATCTTAACAGAAATAATAATTTGCTCACGCAATTAGTACAAGTCAGTCGACCATACTTATTTATTTACTTTAAACTGGTATTCAGTTGTACACACGTGCGTCTAGGAAGCCTATATGCGTCTTCCGTCAATGCTATATTTAATTCAAACATTTTTTTTTTCTTCTGTCGTTTAACTTTCAAAGCGTTTGCTTACACAATTATATCCATGTAGATCAAATCATTCAAGAGACACATAATGATTCATAGTGTCTAAAATGATAGACTGGTATGAGTCCTCTAGTCCTCTTAGTGCAGGGTGCTGGTGCTACGCAGGGACCTACACAAATTTCGTTCTGTTTAATTGCTAATTTATTTCGACATTTAGGCATATTTGTAGGTTTATGTCTACTTGAAAAAAAATAAAGCTACCGACAAAAAAGTAAATAGAATTTGTTAGCGATTGGTCAGAGGAAAACTAGTAAACAATTAGCTCCTTACAGTCAGAAACGAAAAGGGCTTTGAAAAACCTGCCGACAGTTTAAGTGGCAATAAATCTTAAACCCAAATTTGGCAGCTATCTATAAAGACAATTGTGGGTAAGATTTATATCCAAGTTGATTGGCTCAAGTAAACAAACATGTTTCTTTCCTATGTGGAAGTGAAAATTGATAATCTATGGACGTATATTTTATCAGATCCTTAGCTAGCTCGGTGTTTTATGAACTTCCAAAATTGCAATTTACTCTCGCAGTTTTACGAGTGCAAGCAAAAAAGAAACGTTTGCAATTAGCTTAAAAAGTTGTGACTGCGACTTTTACCAATTGCTCAAACACTGAAGAGAGATTTTCCCCTGGCCATTATGACTGCTGCTCGGTTGTTTTCGTTAGAGTCAGTTAAAAACAGATATTTTGCCACGAATATTATGCGTGTAATGATGAGTAGGTACGTGTTTCAAATGGATTTCCTACGCAGGTCTGGCTGAATTATGAATGATTATTTTTTCGCATGAATACTTGCACTCATGACAATATTAATACTTTAAGCTGAAATGGGTACAATTGACAATATATAGTTCTTGGCTTTTCGAAAAGGAGATGTTGCACTAACGCCACTCTTTTTTCGTAGGGGAAACGGTAAAAAATAAATGAAGACTGAATGAAGTGATGTGATATATTTGTGAATGATAATAATAATAATAATAATGCTGATTGCATTATTGTCCCTGCTGTTGTTATGTAGAAATAATCTCGTGCACTGACAATAAGGGGAAGGGGAAAATGAAAAGTTGGTTAGTGCGTAAGCACAGCTGCCATGCAAGAATGATACAGATGATGATGTCAATGACAAAGAAAGTGATGACAGGTAAGTAGTGACGATTTAAGAAAAACGGCGAAATTGAATATTACGGTAGAATGCTTCCATCTCTGAGGAGTAGATTTGTAAGCAACGTTACAGTTTTTTTTCGTCATGAGGAAAACTTTTGCTGACTTTACTTTTTTCGCTTCGGCTGTTGATTTTTTTATTTGAGTATATTGTGCATGATGGAATATTGGATTGTCGGCCAGCGTTTATCAAGATAGGCAGCAGTCAAAGTAAATATGAATATTCAAGATGGCTGTAGCAATCATACTATTATTGTCATTCATCCGCTTGTCAGACTTTTCGACAATGGTTGATGAAACGTGCGGTATGATATATATCCACTCTTTTGGTTTCAGTAGTTTGAATCTCCAACAAGAAGACGAGCTAAGAGACAGGGATGTCATCCTAGAAGACAAAAGTGACGTGAAATAGTTTTTCAAAAACTTTTGTGCGTAGAGACACCCGCCTCTTTTGTCTCTACAGTTTACAGTCGACTTGTGCAAAATAATAAGGACTCCTGCAGAAATAGTTTTTGGGATCTGGTTTAGTCTGATAAGAATAAATAACTGATTTACAAACGCAAAGTATATAGCACTGACAGTTCCTTTTTGGATCTTTACTTGAGATAAGCCTCTAAGTCTATTGTTTGGATAATTAAATGCAGGCAAAATCTTTATAATAAGTAATTTGATCATGGAATAGGGGAATTTTGCTAAATTGTGAACCAAACAAACGTTGTTGACCTACTGTCAATATTTAGGAGAGAACACTTGTGAGTTGAGTGATCAGAGCACGTATTTGTAACAGTTCGTGAGTATTATATTATTATTATTATTATTATTATTAGCATTATTAATGATATACCTGATTTTCATACCTGAGAGCTTTGGAATAACTTTGGCATCTGACTTAATTATCATGTTTGCAGTCAAGTGTCCATAAAGAATAAACAATACGAATAGCTGAAATTGTTGTGTAGCAATTTGTGTTTCCAAAATTGACATGTGCAGAATACTTGAGTATTTCTCTCTAAAATAATAGCCAACACTGATGGTTGTTTGCTTCCTTATGAGAGTGGTTTAACGATGTCAGCCTGCACAAAACATCAGCGAACGCATGTCTTTGCTAATTCTCTGTATTTAGCTAGATGTAGCCCTTTGAGATTTATTTTTATCGGCATGAAGGCATGTACTGAAGCATTGTTATTTTACTAATTGCTTATGCAATCAGTTCCTTGGGAAGAAAATGCATGCGCAGTTTTATGTTGTACGCATAATCTGCAGAAATTGCATTTGATAATTTTTTTGTCGTGAAAAGGTGCCGACAGGGACGGAAAGGTAATGACAGTAATACGTCAATAATTTGCGCTGAAGGCAAATTACACCATGTGAAAAGTAAATATTAACATTATTTATTAGAAAGAGTGAAGACGTTTATGTAACGTCTACTCTATAAATATAGCCTATGTGTAAAAAAAGGAAAGATGTGTACTTATAAGATTTTACCTTTGGAGGAACTATTTTACCAGCATGTTTAGAACAGAGCGATCGGTGAATTTCTTAACATGAGTCATGTTTTTGTTGAATGGTAAGCTATGGCTGACTTCGTATCACTATAATTGACGTTTCGTCTATTTACAAAATCCACACACGTACAGTTCAGTTGATATTAGTTTCAGCTGTCACACGTCGCGACGTGCAGCGTACAATAAATTAATGGGATATCTTCATTTTGGTTTTTGCAAGATTCAATTTTGTCATCAGGATATGCTCATGCGGAGCACGACATTTTCCTTTCACTTTAGTATTTTGCACTTGGTCACAAAGCAGTGCATCTATGTAGTCATAAATAATTGCCAATAATGGCATTGCTAATTGCGATTCTTGACGCATACTAGTGTTTGTCTGTTCAATGTTTTAAACTCTCTGTTACCTCACACATCTCACTTATCCGAGCTTAATTGTGTTACCTGTTCCACTAAAAGAGGTCAACTTACGTATCATCATCTCTGTGTCGTTGAATTGTATCTATATAGTCCAATCAAGATGCAAATTGGCAACAACATTGCCAAAGATTATAGCAGTGATGGACAGAACAACTTGCTGATTTATGCAAATATCCCTGAGAATGATTTTAAAGCGAAAAGTAGTTGCATTAAATCGTCGATCTTGGCCAAAATAATATACGTCTGTACGATTTTCAAGTTTTCTACTAAGTCTTTGAAAAGTTTGATACGATTAATCAGCAAACTCACTCACCATTTCAATGTGTATAAAATAAAAAGTGACATCCGTTCTGTAACTGTTGCCAATTGTTGCTGCTCTTGTAACTATTAAAGTCAATTTATAAAACAATGGCTTGTGTTTTTTATTCTCAGGATTCACCATGACCTTTAACGTAGAATAAAAGACGTTCCCACAAGTGCACTTGTTGCCGGTTAATCGTATAAAATAAATAGCTAACCAAGCATGCTACCTACGGAACACAAAACTAATTACTTGTATGTCTATAACTCTTCAAGCGTCCAGTAGCTTAAATGCATTTTACGTTGTATAGCCAAACGTTTCGACGTAGTATTTTAAGGAAAAAGCTGCGCTCCCCGTGTGAGTTGACGTAGAAGGCATTTTTCTGTTCTCATAGAGCAAACGACTTTGTCCGGAGTAGATAGAGCGTGCTATGCTGGTCGTCTAACAGACTAAATTAAAAAATAACGAGCACGATAATTTTAGGTTACAAAAGAATAGCAAAGAGGATTTTTCTTTTGAAAAGCTAAAATGTTGCGAGTGATTTTCCCACGCTGTCTTTAAGGGAGCCTCCGTTTATGCCAGAGTAATGACCAAGCCAGTAGCTAATCTTATTTCAAAGGATGAAACGATACGATTTTTAGCAACTAGGGAAGAAACTCTCACTTGTGCAGGCTATACTGTAAGAGGGGAACAATTATGATTATGGATATGTGCCCTTTTTTATGAAAACAAACTTAACTATTCTTCGTACTTTATTAACTTAACTTTTTTTTCATTTCAGGTTCCAACATGGAGAGTTATAGCCGAATTCGCTCAATCAAACTAAAACGGCCCACACCTGAACATCCATTTGGATTTTCAGTGAGAGGTGGGCACGAGCACGGGACTGGAATCTTTGTGTCATTTGTTGACACCAGATCATTGGCATACCGTCAGGGATTAAAAGTAAGAGTTTTCTACTTATCTGGTACAACAAACTCTGTAACATAACATTAGTTTCCTTTCTCGTAACTCAGTAAGTATTGTTGCAGGTGGTAATTAGTATTTGCAATATGCTAAGCATAACAACAATTTGTAAATGCGTTGGTCACATAAGACCTGATACCAACACAAATTATTATGTGTTTCTTTGAACATTTCATATCAAGTGTATAGCAGTTGTGTCAAGCACACCTCACCATAATTTGTGATTGACAAGTCTCCTACACACTTATTGTTAGTCTGATAATTACAGATAATTAAGTGAAAGCGTGCAATGTTTTAATTACCTCCTCTCAAATAAAGCGTCTTTACTGTCTTTCCATTTCGAAAACAACTGTTGTATTTATACCCCTACGTAACGAAACAAACCTTATAAATATTACGTTTCAATTTTCTTCGTAATACATTTGCACTTATCACTGTGCATTACTATCAGTTTGATTTCTCATTTGAAATTGGAAGTGCTTTCTGATACTACTGTAGCTGTTATATTAGTACAATGAGGAAAACAATTGTCTACCAAATTTTAATTGTGTGAATAGATGTGAGATGTGCTGATATTTCTTGCACTTCTAAATTTTGTCGTGACTCAGTTTTCGATTATTTTCATGCAAAGAATTCACAAAGAATTCAAGTAGTGAATGTGGACGAAAGGTTATCGGGACACTCAAGTTGGCGAACATGCTCTTAAAGTTCCTTACTTAATTCTACTTTGATTTTGGGATCAAAAATCATAGATTTGCCCTTGCTTCACCATTTTAGCTCTGACATATTTGCATCCAGTAGCTTCTCTTCGTTATCTATAGTTTATATCTCAACCTAGGTATGCAAAAATCTCTGGTTCTTTGTTAAGGCTGTATCTGCTGTGCAGGTAGCGGTTACGCCCGGACAGGCATTCAAGAAACAGCAATAGTCAGCAGTTATGTTAAACCAACAGTCTGCGCAATGAAAACTTTGAAATTTCATGTGTTACACGCTCAGGATCAAAATTTATTGAAATGACATGCTGCAATGTTAATGCTGTAGGCTGACCGAAATAACTTTCATTATCGTGATTATCAAAGGCTTCAATACTGGCTTGCGGATCGTGATGTGATCTAATCACTATTTGCGTAGTTTTTCTCCGCATTCAATCCGTACATTGTTGGGCGCGTAGTCCTCGTTCTGTTGATGGTGACAGGATGACAATTTTGTAACGAATTTTTGCCTGCACAATTTCTATTGCTGATATCGTTAGATAAGTATTTGTGCACCGCAAATCACCATTCTTGTTACCCTTATAACGAAATATCAAATAATTTAGAGGAATTGTGCAATCACAGAAAAACAACCTGGCGTTGGAGATACTTATTTGGTCGATCATAAAATCGATGCAATTGATAAAAATAAAAAAAGAGGCGTTGAGAAAAAGATGGCACTGTTCTTCGCAAAAAGATGACTGCGTATTTTGTACGGTGGTGGTGGTGCATTTGTCACCACGAGATAATTACAAATGACAGACCACATGTTCCATTTTTATGTATCTGCGAAACAATCTTGAACAAGATAAAAAAGACAAGGCTGCATGACATATGATTTTATCAGGAATACTCAAACTAATGCCTTCGTTATTGTCTTACCACCGTTGACATTTACCAGTATACTTAAAGTACACGATTTTATGTGGCTTTGCGGGCTTGTCCGCAAGCAAATGCAGTTGAAAACATCAGGAAACTATTGATGTTCAAAAAAAATCACGTAGCTTATGAGTATCTGATTAAAGATGACACTGAAAAAGATGTTAGCTGCTTACTTTTTGTTAGCACGCATTTTTTGAATGAGAACATGCATCATATTTACGATTGCGATATTTGTCTAAGATTTTCGAAAAGTAAAATTAGAACCATTGCTTTCATCTTCTTCAACCGTGGTTGCAGTGAACTGTCGAAATGACTCTACAATTGGATTTGGTATGGTAAAATATGAATAGTAGATGAGTTTGTGACTATCTCTCATCTACTTAATTCAATTGTTTTTCATTAATGTAGGAAACATGCATTATATTCTATATTCCACTTGTCGAAACCAAATTTATGTATTACTTTCTGTGCTCTTCCCCAGAAAGTTTTGGATTAAAAAACGTGTGTAACAGATTACTACATGAAATGAACTTAATTTGGTCAGGATTTAACTTTTCCTTGAATTCGCAACATAAACCGAACTTTATCACGAGGAATCTGCATAATTGTTCAGTGAATGACCATTAATGTACT
>VICI01001029.1:0-26664 GCA_019593645.1 Akabosia matsudoensis | reverse complement strand
GTGAACAAAGATTTCATGAGCTATAAATCATACACGATGCAACCGATTTTTTTGAAACTTGGTAACAGGAATGCTATTGAACAGACTAACATGTGTACCATATCTCACGTCCGTACGTCAAAGCGTTTCTGAGATTTCGCGATAACGGACGGACGGACAGACGGACAGACAGACGGACGGACAGACACCCCAGACAATTTCATAAAGTAGCTTTCGCTACTTAATAAAGTATCCAGTATATTTTTCACTAACGATCCCCTGTCACGAGTTGTCGGACAAGATTGTAAGTGGCAAAATCTTGGAATAGTTTTCCAAAAATGAGTTTAACAAGCTACCACCGGTTGTAATTTTTTTAACTACTATGCCTAAATGGATTTCCATTAGGATTGACAATTATAACTACCTATATAATTTTCAGATAACACTGGCAGTAGGGATCTACGTATAAGTCAACACATACCCAAATTCTGAGCTACCGAAGGAGAATGAAAGGTAAAATACGAAATCAAGACTTTTGTAAACGATTTGAATTCTTGTGTAAAATTTTACGTGTAAAAGATTTACTGCTTTCTCCACCACCTCGTAAAAACAAATTGAAAGCTGTGTCGACGAATTCGGAAAATTTTCATCAAGTTGGATATTTCTCGTTTACAGGAAATGCTCTCATTACGCTAATTTAGTTTGGTCTCGGCTCCTTCTCATCATCAGCAAGGGAGTAAACCCGTTATTGTCACTACCTTCACCAGGAAAAAAACCGCACACCATCATTATCTGGTTAGGAGGAACTCAGCGAACTAGTAGAACTAGAAGGAATATTTATATATCATGTTTTCAGAGATTGTCTGCGTGGTTTCTTCTTTTCTCTTTTGTTAATCTTTCTGTCGCCAGGTTGGAAGTTTGCTTACAGTACGATTCGCCTTAGCCTTTACGGTTAGAGTTAGAGGTTAGCTTTTATCCGTGAACGGATTTATTTTCCTTTTTGTAGTTACGCAAACAGCCTGCTTTAATTTATTTAGCGACATGGAATGTCGGACTTGATTGTTGTTTACTAGGACAAAGAAGAACCAAGGCAGACAAAGACAAGGTAGAAAAGAAAGCAAACATGGAAAACCTTCCATTTTCCTCTCTAATGGTGAATGGATGTAATTATGGGATTAAATTAAAAGTTCGTGATCAGATTTGATAATTACTACATTCTACATTGCTTATGAGCAAACAAAGTTTAAAGAGAATATAATAACGATCTAGATTCACCTTTGATATTCAGGAAGATTAGCAGAGATTTTACAGTTAAAAATAACAATACATAACTATAGTTTGTTCTTTTCAATAGTTATACATTTTATAGTCTGTTGTTAGATCGTCAATTGAATTCACAATTACATTTTGGGTACATTTTGCAATTTCTATTATGGGTACTTTTCCTCAGAATAAACCCCTGGACGAAGTGTATTATATTTTAAATCCTAACAGTTCGACTTTTTTGTAACTTTTGAAAACCCTACGTGAAGTACCCATTTATATTGTGAAATGTTATTAAATCATGAAAAAAATTTTCAAAAAATTGCATTTATCATTGGCAAAGTTCATCACGTAAACGAAATCATAATGCATGATAAATATGGTACATCTCTGTTTGCTTTGCTCACACTTTGTTGGTATATTAGTCATAAAAGTTGGAACTTTGAAACGAAATGCGAAATTCATCAATACGAAAAGCAGTTACCTAGGTGC
This sequence comes from Akabosia matsudoensis, assembly GCA_019593645.1. Classification (NCBI taxonomy): domain Eukaryota; kingdom Metazoa; phylum Arthropoda; class Collembola; order Entomobryomorpha; family Paronellidae; genus Akabosia; species Akabosia matsudoensis. The sequence goes on along the minus strand of VICI01001029.1, from coordinate 24,930 downwards.
TAGGATTCATCTTTTTCAATCCCGAAGTCCAATGAATACAATAGAATCAAAGAACCTATGAAACAAGACTGGATGAATTCGAATTTGGTGAACAATCAGCTCAGCACCTTCTACTTAGTGAGGGCGACTGGTGGACTCTGTTTCGGGGGAAGAGTTTTAGGTCTGCACTGAACCTATACAAGTATGCTTTGTTCGTGCTTATGATGTGCATCTTGTAGGATTAATTCAAAGTGTACATATGTGGTGTCGGTGTGGTGGTACACTTCTGTAGCTCGAAACTTGGTGCGTATCTCCCGATCTTAGAGGACCAAACAGCTCCTGTTTCAGTTCCAATACTTAATTACACTCTACAGTCTAACTATTTACCACTTTACTTTATTTGTCAAATTCATTAAAGGACAAATATTTCTTGAGTAGTTCTTTAAAGTCAAATCTCTTCAAAATCCAACAAACGCGCACAAAGCAGCAACGTTTTTTTATGTGTGCTTTATCAAATTGTCTTTTTATTGCATCTTTTCATCTTTTACCCCCATTAACCTTCGGCTCTGTCTACGGGAAACCAATAAGGGAGCAATCCATCTCACCGACTACTGTGCAGATTATCTCACCGACTCCAACTTTTACCAGACCACCATCACACATAGTTTCATTCCTGAAATCCATTCATCGCCATATCCTATTCTTTTTGGGCTGCTCATGTTTGTCATAAATCTCAGCGTAGTACCTTCGATGATTGTCTCCCTGCTGCCCTTTTAGTGTTCAAGCCCATATTTGATTTACTTTTTACTATCCAATAAAAAACAACTTTTACTGAACTTAAACTAACAAAAACTACCACGTGAAAGGACTCCCAAAACTGTTGTACTTCTTAACGAAAAAAAAATCTTGTTAGGTAGCTTACACAGTTTGCTTACCATCACATCACCTCATTTCCTGCGGATAGTGATGTGATGACTCACGCCCGACGACGCCATTTTGTATTACTCTCTAATGGTTATCCTCCACCGTGTCATTTTCATTAAAGCCTACCTTTCTCCTAGCCCACAACTTATGTTTCTGCCCATACAAAAATTTTCTTTATTAGCATTCAGTTTCCTAATAAAAATCTGTACACACCCACATTAAATGGATTAATTACTTTTACTGTTCTTCATTTCCTAGTCAAGGTTTAAAACAATATTTGGCTCCAAAAGTTTTTTTCTGGATTTGCCTCTACTGCATGCTTCATTTCCATTTGAAACGAGAATATTACGAACAATAAGAGGTTTATGAATTTTTTATGAGCATTACACAAAACAATAGCAACAAACTCCCAAGGGGACCTGACTAGAAATAACAAAACGTGGGGAAATGGAAGGGCTGTGTATGATTCTGCTTTCAGAGTATCTTTTTCATTGCCGAGACAGATTACTGAATAGTTTCTCCAGAAAACTTTTGTGCCTTTTTCTTTCATTCAACCAAAAATGACCGGATGAAACTTAGTTTTTTACAATACCAGGGAAGACGTGAGACGTTGCCTATTTAACGTTGTATCTCGTTGTTACTAGAAATATACACATCGCGTAAGTAATTTTTGCATTAGTCCTTAAGCAGCGCGATTTCAAGAAGGGAACTCTTCCTAGTAGAAATGTTTTAACAGATTGGTATCCATTTTTCTTGGAAATCTTTCACACAAAAAATAACATGACAGCTCTATCTTCCATGAGCGTTCCGTTTAGTTGCCACCACACAGCAGGGGTGGGGTGAAATCAGCACCGCTTCTTGTTTTTGTTTCGTAGGATTAAAACTAAAGTAAGTTCAGTTAGGATTTCCATGTAAATATAACATAGTATTCTGACAGGCGAAATTTTTTTCTTCAAAATAGGAATAAGCTTGCAGATAGCTGTGCGTTTTCGTTATCAATGTAAATGAGAAAGATGGAGCATAGTAAGAAAGACTTCCAATGTATATTTATCTTGTGAGAATTCCAGGGAAGGAAAGACCAATACCACAATACGCGATTGGCTCATAACTTTCTCTTTTTATGATTCCTTTCCTAGTATAAATACTTTTTTATGCCTGGTATCCATCTGGTTTGAAAAGAAAATGAAACAAATCTCTGTCGGTTTTCTACTCATTGGAGTGGAACCATCCAGAGCAACTTATTACAAGAGTTTTAAATAATAAAGTACCTAGATGGCCCAGCTTTCGTGTTCTTCATTTCAATCCGTCTCTGACAAAAATTAACCACCCGTGCGAGTAGAAACATTTGACGAGATGAGGAGTAGAGCAGACCGTGAAACATAAAATATCATGAATAAAACTTCGTTTCATGGGCAAATTCTGTTTCAGCTCAAGTTGCTAGGCATTTCATGAAATCAATCAAATTGATTTGAGAACAAGGACAAAACTTAGTTTAGGACAAACATAAAATGAATATTGGCAGTAAAGCATTTTAACTAAAGACCAAAGAGCAAAGTAAACAGTGGTTGGTTAGAACTGTTTGTATTAATGATTTGAAAAGAGCTATCATCTAGATTTTTTGAAGCACAAGGTCTTCTAGCTAAACTGAGTCAGAAATAGACAAGTTTGAGAAAAGGCAAAGGTTCTCATGACGATGACACTTGTAATATTGATTTTTTAATAAAATCAAACAAAAAGAGAGTCACCATAACCTATCTTGTTTCGTCGGTTCGATTTATCACACCTGACAGCCACCGTAATTATGTTCGGCTTGCAGTTATCGTTGGCAGCCCAGCAATTAATCGGCGGTTTTACAATTGTTTTAGCTAAACGCATAGGTTATTAATCTCAAGAGAACTTTTTTCTACATGACAACACGACATACTTATAATTAAGGTAGAAGAGCCGAGCAATATGCAAAAAAACGATAGAGGTTACGGTTTTACCCTTCTCTCGTTATTTGAAGCGATTAAAAATATCTGCACATACATTACGTATTCAAGATATAGTTATTGTGTATACAATTAATCTGTTTCAAACATGTTTTGTCAAGTAATTTGAGCAATTAAATTGTCAAGGTTCTCATGAATCAATGTCAACAGTATTTGAAACAATGCACCGCAGTAGTAGCAGTCTTTGATTCTCCCAAGCCAATGCAAAAACGGTTATCTTTTGTTGCCTTCGAGGAAAAAAAATGTTGCAAGAATTTACATTTCTTTATTCGTTGAAATTAAAAAATATCTTCTATTGTTTGAAGGCTAAAGTATATGTTTCACATTTTTTGTAGTGTTAAGAACTATAATGGAAAAAGGCCCCAAAGACCTCTTTGATTGAACAAGTTAGCAATAACTGCTACTACTATTAAAGGTTGGTTTGAAGAGGAAAAAATGGTCGGTGAACAGTCAGCGACTGAAATTATGGTGTGCAGACAGGGTTTCGTTCACAGTGGATGCCTAATGGTTCCCAGTGATAGTAATAGGTTGAATGAAGCGTGTTACACCCAATTTGTTTACATTTGTCACGTTTCTGAAAAATAATTATAACAGGAGCGGATAATTTGGCAAACGTCTTCTTTATAAAATAATATACTTTGTCTTCTGATGTTTCTTGAGCTTGGTTAGTTCACTGAAGCGAAGTTTGTGACACCAATTAAGAGGGCAAAAGGTTCTCACTTTGACGAACATTCTTTACAAGAACGTTTATACGTATCGATGCGAAACAGATATTTTTGATTTATTGATATCCTTTCATTAAAATCAGTCCATTGTTAGTCTTTTTTGGAATCGGAAACAAAAGATAAATTTTTTGTTGTTGTTAAAGTTTTATCTTTTAATTATCGGTGTAATTTAAGCAAGCCCGATTTCATTGCGATATCTATTTCACACAATTCAGTTTGTAAATGTAAATGAGNTTTAATTATCGGTGTAATTTAAGCAAGCCCGATTTCATTGCGATATCTATTTCACACAATTCAGTTTGTAAATGTAAATGAGCAAAGATGTAACAAACTGGTAAAAAATGCATAAAAGAAAAGGATGGTGTTAATGATCATTGCTGATTAAAAGCATCTATGAATACTGCTCCATTTCGCAATCACGTCACGTCCTTTCCAAAATTGATATTTCCGTCAATAAAATCCCGACGTGTTAAAAATTACCAGTAATCAGAATTAAGTATGAATGGGTCAGGCTATCGGCACACAATTTACGTAGCTGTGAATGGCAAAATAGACATTTTAGATAATCTTATCGTGTTTCCCCAGAACCAGAGTTTGTTCCCGTTCCTGTGAGTATGCAGCCATCAAATTGGAGAGAAAGTGAAAGGAAACAGTAAATTGTATGCAAAAATACTTTTTTGTCAGAATTCCAAGAATTTTAGGTTATCAATCAATACTTCTATAGAACAAACAAAGCGAACTTTTCTCACACATTCATAAATAAATGAATTAATTGCATAGTTTGATTTCGTGATTAAAGACCAAAAGCAACGATAAGATTTTCTTCCATGTCTGTGGATTTAAACAAGATGCGGTAACTGGTTGATGCATCACATCGGAGCACCTTAACCGTTGTTGGTTGAGTAAGCGTTCCTGTTAACGCACGAAGATGTCTTAGCGTTTCAAATTCTTTGATTAAATTATGGGCTTAACAGTAAAATTGTAAAGCAAATTGCATGATGAAGATAGTATGGTGAAACCAAAAACAAGAGCTGCAGTTAGCAAACCCTGTTTTGTCATTTTGGGTCCCATTTCTTTGTATTAAAAAATACTCCTGGTTTTCGGATGGCCTGCTCTATAAGCCAACCTTTATTGAGGAAGTGACTGTCATAATTAGTGTCACATGAAAATGACATAAAGGTATACACTTTAAGAAATAAAATGAAATGTCACACGCAATAACATGAAATGATTGTAAAGATGACACGCTGTAAGATGCTCGGTTGTTAGAGGGTGGAGCAGTGACAAATAAAAATGCTAGCATGTGGGGAGGAAATGGATAAATAATTGGATTAAAAGGGAGAAAATTGCAGTGTCTGGTGTTGTAAGGAGTAAAAGAATGAAAACAACAAACTTTAATAATAAACGTATAGCAGCTATAAAAAAAGGTTACAATTACAGTCCTACTGGTTCCTCTAATGATTTTTACCTGAAACACCAAAAGAAGTGCACGTTTTTTATTGCACACGATTGCACACACTTCCTTTTTCTCCGCCTCGTAAACTAAATGAGCCTGAAAGTGCTCCAATTACTTGACACATCTTCCTATTTCGCGAACAAAAATGTTTTATTATGGCAATATGTTATGTTTTGATATGGCCTATACCTTATGACATGGTAATATTTTACTGGACTGGATGTTGAGGCATATTTGCCTAGGTGTTGCTGTGTTTAGAACAGTTACAAAACAATATATGACTATATACTGTTAAACTGATACAAAGCTAACATGACCTGTATGATGTACGGAATGTGCTGATTACGAAGAATAAAGTCTCATTATTATTTATACTTGGTCAAAAAACAAAAATGTGCTAGGGTTTGTGGGAGCCATTTTCGGCTGCCAAATGTAAGTCCATTAAATGTTGTGGGTTGTGACATAATCACTGTTTGATAACGGGATTTTTTTAAAAGACTGGCTAACATTGTACTTGATCTACTAATAGTTGTCTACATCTATGTAACAATGTTTTAGATATCATCTATTCCTAGTTATAGGTATTTGAAGTATAGGTTTGCATGCAACATAGAAAGAATTTTATACAAAGATACCCGAATTTTATGAATTATAAAATATAGATTGACCGTTTGCAATTTCAGTTATGATAAGTTGTAAGTAGTAAAACAGCTCATAACTAATTTGTCGGTATTTAACTAGGTTCCCATCCAAATTGCATCGTTTGGCTGAAACAATGCTCATAGTTAAATTTTCATTCAGACTGCTATTAAAATTGCGAGTAGAGCCACGAATGACAATGGAGAGCTATATTTTTATTATGGTAAGAATTATGTCGATGATGTCTCTATGCACCTGATTGCATCAGATAAAACTACTCAGAGCTATTAAAAGTGCAACAAATGAGCTCTGCTGACAAGTGACGCGCCACAAACGATGAGTATTTTTTTATTTAAAAAAACTACAGAGTAAATGTATGAGCTGTTGCACAAGCATGATTCTTTTTACAGAATTTCAATTCAATCTAATTTATAGCTAAATTGTCTGAAATGATTCATTCCTGCTTGATTAAAACTTTTTCAAACTATTAATGGACTGGCTGAATCGGCGTATTTTGAAAAATAAATTCAAAAGAATAGGGTTTTGCGTCGAAAGAAAAAAGTTTTTTTTTAAATTAGCATATCTTACGCTTCAAAAGGTGATAATTGCAAATGAAGTGTGTATATCTTTAAATTCTTATGAAATTTTCGCTGAAGCAAACTAAATTTGTGATTAAAACTACATTACACAATAATATTCTGCTGCTCGAAGTGCTCGACCTTTTAAGAACTTTGTCTTAACCTTATAATTTCATCTAAGAAGTTGCAAGTAGTAGCCTTCGGACGTATCGCAGTAAAACTAATTATAAGCCTGAGCTTGTGTGTGCTCATCTTCAGATACGGTGTAGGGTTTACCATCGTTGTTAACAAATATGATATGATAGCCCTAAATACCAAGCATAGAACACTGTCCTTTACCTTGAGACGACTTACACGTTGCACTTAATCATTGCTTCTAAAATATTCTACAAATACCCAACATTGTTATTTGAGTCTCATCATCTTGAGTGCTTTTGCGCATTTTATTGATTTTCACGTGGTTCTATTGAAAATTTTGGTCTTTTACATTTAAAAGCATTCACATCGCAAAATGTACATAATTTTAGTTAATATTTGAATCACGTACGTCCAAACTTGCGAGGAAATACTTTTTGTCAGTACGACTTCGACTTCCGTCGAAAGGTTAAATTAAAGTGTTTTACTGATGTTCTAAAAGATAACAGACAATTTTTGGATTTTATACAGTCTCGAGTTAGTTATTTTCAGAAAAACACTATTTGTATGTACATGACCTTCAAGAAATTCGCCAACAATCAAAAGTACAGGGACAAAGACAAATGCAAGATAACCCACGCGTAATTGCACTTACCGATTACTGCTCTGCTACAATTTTCTCTCCCTTACAGCACAAGACCAGCCATGGAATATTTATTTTAAAGTAATTGTAATCTGTGAAAAGTTTACTGAAATAACAGGCAATTATGAGTATGTTATGCTTCATTTTTTTCAACCAAAAGAAACTGGTGAAGTTCAATGAAGATTTTGATCGAAAATAATCAGCATGGTCGTTATTTCTACAATTTATACAACCATTAATATCAAAGCAAAGTGGAATTATGATGGCCGTTTGTCTTACAATTTTTGCATTTGTCATTCAACTGCATGAATATGGTAATACATGTATGTGGCAATACATAAAAACGAGGGAAATAATATGAAAGTATGCATATCAAACGAGAGACTTGCAATACTAAAATGGTAGTCTATTTAGCTGCGGTTTTATCTCTTCGAAAGATCATCCTCCTCTGCAAGAACGGTCACAACAGTGTAATTATAAAAATATATGCGCTTAATCAAGTCCTATTTTAACTCCACAATACCTACTCATGAAGACATTGTTGAATGTCGTGCTCAACTTAATCATAGTGCGCAATTGCGTAGCTCTAAAACAAACTCCTCTTTTAATGTTTCAAGTTTACGTATTTTTAGTACGCACAACATGATGAGAAATAAACAAACGTGTAATGAATAAGGCTAAGGACTGAACCACACGGTGGTCATGTATTAGGGCAGAATTTAAGTTTGAACTATTTAAATGAAGATTGTGTATGAACGACTAATCAGGATGCTTCCACCGTTTATTCCCAGGACGAAATTTGCATTGCGCTAAAATCAACACCTTTTTGTGCGTGCTCATCTTCTATTTTGCGCCTTCACTCCAATTAGCAAAATGCACCACAGTGAAACTGATACTTGACCAAAGCACTGCTGTTTATGTTTTCGCAATAAAACAATGTTGAATGTCTTCTAACAAATAATTTCATGCAACTGTTGCTGGTTAGTTTAATTGAAGCATGAAATGGGAGGATAATATACCTTCCCTGCTGAGCATAAAATACGCATGCCGCTAAAATCGACTGGGTCACCTGAACAAACTTCACAATAAAATTATGTCATTTTTGTGCAAAAACGTACAATGTCGGTAGCAAACATCAGGTAAATATAGGCAGCTCTGTCATCACACAATAAACAGCAACGTCTTCTTTCTTGGGAGCTGTTCATTGATAACAAACCTCTTCGCACTGTTCTTTGTAATTTCAATACATTCATTTTGTTTAATTTCCTATCCAAACTCAAACGATGTTTCTTGGATAACCCCAATCTAGTTTGCTCTTGTTTCAATATTCCTACTTCTCATAAGAAACTGCATGTGGACAAGAACCGTTCCCTTCTTTTCTACACCCAACTATTTTCCCATCCTTTTACTTTCATTAGATGGATATTCTCACAACAATGACAGCTAGTTGTGAACGGTAGTGCTACAACGTGAAGTTTATTTTTCTGTTATGTGATATATTCCGATGTCCCATCATCCTCCACCGTACCCAATCATTCAAACAATTGCGATTAAAATATAATTTTTTTCTTGCTTTAGTTTAACCCAAGCTAACCCCTCTCTCTTCTACTTATCAAAAGTCTGTGCGTTTTTTTATCGATGATAGTGTATAACTCACTTTTGTTTTCATTTTTACCTGGTTATCTGACAGTCTCATAATGTACTACGTAATACATGTTCGTTCACTGATTTATTATAACAGTATTATAACTCCAATTAAAACCAGTACCATCCTTCAGCTACTATTTCAGTTGACAATTGACGTTGCATGAGCGCGCATGAAAGTGAGAGTAAACTTTTTTCCAAACAATTTCGCAAATTTGCTTCGAAAACTGGTGTGTGGTTCGACCCGTTTTAGCTAAGTCTTGGCATGGGAGGGCTTAGACAAAGGTGACCGAAGTTTTTTGAATATTTTAAAAGTTACAAAACGGAGTTTCAAGACTTCTTGAATGACTCAAATTGCTATTATATCCTTAGTGTGAATGTGTTCAAGGGGATAGTATAAATCTTTTTTCGCCCCGAAAGTGTTTTCAACAAGCAACGGTAGAAATGGTATTCCTTAAATTGTGTGCCCGCTTGAGCCCTTCAGTCTCATGGGCAGTGATCGTGTCTATACTACTCCTGGATAACGCTGGAGTGAGTCTTGTGAGCGCACAAGGAGGCTTGATCAGTGGGGGTGGTAGTACTAGCGGTCCATCAGGACCTTCTGGTGGAATCGGTGGACGTGGAAATTCCATAACAAATATTTATTCTGGAAATGTTGAAAACAGTGATAGATTGATTGTGACCCCGTACATCACCAGAGGAGAGATTGATTTGGCACGGAATTTATCTCGAGTGAGCAACTTTACGAGAGTGCAAAGCTACTCGGGATTTTTTAATGTACATCCCACGTACAATTCCAACTTGTTTTGGTGGTTTTTCCCTGCTGCGGTAAAATAAACAACTTTCTTTCTTATATTCTTCGCTCTCATAGTCTTTCTCAACAGGACCATTAAGAAATCCTATCATTACTTTATGATTGCAGTACAATGCCGAGTATGCTCCAGTGGTACTCTGGCTTCAAGGTGGCCCTGGAGCGCCGTCCCTCTTTGGTCTGTTCACTGAACATGGACCATTCCTCGTCGACTCAAAGAGCTACCTGCGCTTCCGAAGTAATCCATGGTCCTTGACACACTCCGTCCTTTATATTGACAATCCAGTTGGTTGCGGTATGTCATTCTCAAACACAAAAAATACACCGTTTAAAATATAATCTCTCCGAGAAAACAAGGACTAAGACAAACTACAAACAAGCAACTTGTTCAAAAGAAATTCCATTTAAAAAGATGAGGCACACAAAGAGAGAAAGACGAAAATATTTTTTAAACCTTGTTGTTTACCTTTCTCCTTTTTATATTCTTCTTCGCGTAGGGTTCAGTTTCACGGAGGATGAAAACGGCTACGCGAGAAATGAGAAGGACGTCTCCAGGGACTTGTACAATGCGCTCACCCAGTTTTTCACTATGTTCCCTAAAATGCAATCCAGGGACTTTTATATTGCTGGACAATCCTACGGAGGTACATAAGACAATATCTACGCACGAGTACTTTAAATAGACTACAAAAAAAGTTTCTACGATTCTTCCGAAACCAATCTTTTTTACAATCACTAATTGGATTCGGTGTTAAGCAGTCATTGTTGACAAGTGATTGATGAAAGAAAGAAAAAAAGTTCTACAGCAAATTTTGACACGGAATATATCGACGTTGATTTTTTTGTACAGGAAAATATGCGTTGAGCGTAGCCTACAAAATCCACAAAGAGAACCAAGAACTTCCAGCAGTACGAATGAACCTCAAAGGAATCATTCTTGGAGCTCCCTTTGTCGACCCTGTTTCGATGATTGATTTCGGAGAGTACATGTACAACATCGGGCTTATTGATGAAAACGGCAAGGCTCATTTCGACCAAAAGTATGCAGAAGCGAAAGATCTCATTTCGAAGGGCAAATGGATCGAAGTTGATGGGGTGAGCTCAACAGGATTTTCTTTGGTTTACTTCTAATCCCAGTTGCATTTTAGAAAACAACAAAGCCTAGCAAAAAGTTTTGTGATAAATGGTCGCTTTTCTGCTTCTTTAGTAAAATTCAATGTTTGAGGAGCGTACCAAGTTGTAAGTACCATATCTGGCGAAATTTTCACTTCGATAGTCATCAAGCCTTGCATTTGCGCTTAAAAGGTTGAAGTACTTAACTCGGGTCGTAAAAAATTGCTTACTTTTTTTAACGATTATCATAATTACGCCAGCTTAGGTAAGGTTCAGTGCAGGGGGGACTTTTTTTGTTTTGATTTTATTTCGTATTGCTTAAAATGAAGGAACAAAACTACAGGTTTTATCAATGTTTAGGGCAATGTCTCTATCTTAAGCTTAACCCGTTATAATTTTAGAGTAAACTCGGGCGTCAGTTAAGTCAAGTTTGAATTTCATCAGAAAACGTTTCAAGATTTTGATCTCATTTTCATTAGGCAGCATTTGTCTGATAATTCTTTTGTTTCAGCCATTCCGAGCTAATTGAATGCTAAATACATAGTTTTTGCATGCAGAAATACGGACATAAAAAATCGTTTTTGTTTTATTCATGCATCCGCAAAGTTCGAGAAAATATGAAAGTCAAGCTATGCACTGCCGATGCTAAACTCCCTGTTCACATTTACGAGCTCATTGTGTACAAAATATAAACTGAATTTTTAGTCGTTATAAATCAAAATTTTTGTAGAATACGTAGGCAGACTATTGCATGTCCCGGAGGTATTATGGATACATGCAACGAAAACAAAAATGTTTTCTCAGAGGACTCTTGTTTATACGAAGTTGAATAGAAAAGGTTTTTTGAAAACTTATAAAAATGTATTTGGTTGCCCTAATTTGCGACATTTCCGATCGTGAGCATGCTCACTAAGCTAGGCATCCACTACGTAAAAAGAAGAGGAGGAAGGTTATCTTCTATGTTTGTTTTAAAGTTGCATCCTCGCTTCATTTAAAAAACTTCATGAGCCACTTATCAAACTACTAACACCAACTTCACCGCTATCCGTTTACCTAGGTTTATACTTACCTTTGAGTATCAGCATATTATCTATTACTTAATACACTTATTAAAACTAGTAGAAAAGTGCAAATACAGTCATTATGAACAATTTATAGGTGGCTAAGCAGTAGCTACTGATAGGAAACGTGTTAAACAATAGGTCTGGTGATATGGACAAGGATGTGCAGATAGTACGAGTTCTCTTGAACGTCACAATAATTATTTGACACTTTGTGCTGTCTTTCCAAAAATCTAAATGTAACATCCCCATCCTAATTTTTTTATGACAAAATAATGCTTTCAAGCTTTCCTTGAAAAGTCACTTAACATGGTATATTTGGTAAATGCCTTCATGGGTCCTTTTCGCAGATTTTCTTGAATTTTGTATTTCGATACTGCAATACAGCAGTTTATGAAGTGTAGTTCTCACATGATAAGTTTCAAAGTAGCTCTCAACCTTTAAAACTAGAGTTTTTGCAATATTTTTATGAGTATTTGTCAATACTTTTAACAATCCTTTTCTTCTTTTTGTTAAATGAAGGTACAGCGAAGCTGCACGATAGTGTATGCATATGTAGTCAATATTCCTCATTGCCACAGTTTTAAATGGTAGACTTATTCTAACGTACGTACGTACGTTCTTATTCTTAAACTAACTGCGTAACGTACGGTATAAAAGTGGAAGTCTATAAACCTATATCTAACCCATCTCATGTTACGGTTGCGTTTTCTGTTGTTGTACCGCAACGTTAATTTGTGAAGGGGGGAACTTTCCATGTGAGCATTTCCCACGACCCAAGCCAACACAATTTCGATTTTAGTCTTTGGCTGTGTCAGTAGTGCGGAGTCCCACTCACGACTCCCCTCATGTTGAGCCTATAGATGTACATAATTTGTATTGTTCACATTTTGCGTGGTACTTCACTAACAAGCACTCTACTTTGTCGATTGGGTGCTACCACTTGAGAATGTCATACGTTCACTGTAATTCATGTTAGCACAGAGTCAGAGTCAATGAGTATTTGCCTCATGTGTGGTAACGATGATGAGTCAGGTTTATCAAGAGAAAAATCGCGATATTATATGCAAACGGGAGGACTATTTATGTGAATTTACTTTCGATTATTGGTGTCTTCGATCTAATAATTACAACTTTATAGACGTCATGCAGAAATGCATATTTTCCTTTTTTATTTTTGCAAATCAACTTAGAAAAAAACCCAATATCTATCTACAAGTTCTATCATGAACAAGCTCAGGGAAAATGTACCACTTCATACAAGCCTGTTCTGAGATAAACGAGCTCACTAAAAACAATTTGCTGGGTGAACACAAACTTTCAGATATGCAAATTAAGGGGCAAACACAAAACATGACATTGCAGTGAATGGTCGGTGAGATGATATAGATATATGATATAGATGATATCGATCTGACAATGTGAACTGTGAGAATAAATCGGAGTGGCATTTTGTTGAAATGACCAATTCGAATGTAAATTCATCAGGGCCAAGGCTTTGCTGTTGTTATAATAATCGAAACTGAAGATCTTAACAATTATATTGAAGAGTGGACATTTGTCCGACTTGACCTTTCCAGAATAGGTCAAGGGAAAAAATTCCATTAAAATTTCATATTGATAGCAATCTAACCAATTCATTTTTCAGCTAATGGATGAGCTTCTTCACGGCGACTTCACCCCATATCCTACCTACTTCAAAAACGTGACTGGATTCGATTTTAATAAAAACTTTTTGGAAGAGCAGCGGCCCAAAACTTACGGGTTTTACCAGCAGTACATCCAGCGGGACTATGTTCGTCATGCAATCCACGTTGGCAACACAGTCTATCAAAACTTTAACTCCACAGTGCTTCGTTACATGCGTCAAGACTTTCACCAGTCAGTGAAACCCTGGGTTGAGGAACTGCTTGACGCAGACTACCGAATTATCATTTACTCCAGCCAGCTAGACATGGCCGTGCCTCACACTGGAATTGCTAGGTTCATCAGGAGTCTCAAGTGGAAGGGAACAGAAGACTACCAAAACGCGGAGAGAAAGGTATGGAAGGTAAACCGGGAAATTGCTGGGTATTCCAAGACAAGTCGAAACTTGATTTACTTATTCATCAGAAATGCAGGTCATGTGGCGCCTCATGATAAGCCAGAATGGACGTTTGACATGATTAATAGATTTACTGCTGGAAAGTCGTTTTAAAATTTGTCAGTTTTTTATTTAAATTATATTGCCTTTGGTGTATATTCAAGAGGGAAAAATTGACGTACGAATATATATATAGTTCTTCACTTCCACAAAAAACGGACCAATGCCAATTTATTCATAGCTTTTAGGTTTTCACTTTTTTATTTATTTCTTTTTTAAAGCTTCCTTTTTTCTTAACTGCTTCTTACTTTCCACCCATTTAGATATTATTTTTACCTCTACATTAATAGTGCCTATAGTTTTAAGCTGACAACATACAAGCATTTTGCAATGAGTGCCACTCTTTTTTAGACTTACAATTCTACGAGAAACTTAGTAGACACCAGATTCGTTTCATATTTTCGCTCGCAAACAATTTCTTTTCAGCTTTCCTCCCTCTATCACTCTTGCTCTCCATTTTTATAGTAGCTTAATTTAGTTTACATTAGGAAAAAGCTCGAAAGAACTGATTAATGTATGTAATTAATACTAAATATATTGACCAGTTTAGAATATTATCCCCATTGACGTGGAATATACATTTATAACCTATGCTTTACAAATATTCTTCGATTTGAATAAGTGCATTTCATTTAACGATACATTTCGACGTAGGCTATAATTGTTTCGATTTATAATCCAATAATTCAATTTTTTTTGCTATTTTTATTTTATCCTACAAACATGACGCACAAATTGTAAATGCTCGGTCGTTGGGATTGTTCTTGTAGTCATAAATAATTGGGATTTATCACGTTAAATAAATTAGTGAGCACGCTTTTCCAACCCAGAAAACTGACGATAGAATGACAGTTAGAGCCCACGTGTACCCATCAACTCTGCTTGTTAAAAGTGACGGAGTGTTTTTGATATTCCATATTCATACCAATGTTGCAAATGTAAGAATCTAGCAATTAAAGTAAAATACACAAAAGCTGATAATCTAACGATATCCTTTAGATGATGCTCTTACAAGTGATCATGCATAATTATAATTTTATGTTTTATACGAATAGATCGAAAACAGAAATACAATAAAAAAGAACTATATTTTTTGTTTACCTAAATAATCATTCTTCTACGACTTCAGTGTATCATTTCACATAAAATTTTTATTGTCTAATCGATGTCTCCTGCAAGACAAAAGGTAAAATTGAAATTAAATTAATGAATAATGATTAAGTCCTGATTTTGTATTGGGTTGTGCAACGGCTTAATCATGATAGCTTTAGTTGCAATACGTACATAAGGCATTTATAGAGCCACTGTTTATTTAATGGGAAGAGTTAAAATGATAAGAATGAAGGATAAGTAAATTTTCTATAGTAGTAGAAGTAGAATATAGTATATGGGATGCTGAATTGTACCTGTAAAAGAGATTTTTGAACGAAGAATTGTATTTAGTTATGATATAATATAGATAGATTATTGATTATTATGCAGCTTTTATGGCAATATTAAAGAATTGCAATGCGAACGGTTATCAAGTTCCCAATGATATCAGTTGCAAATACCAAAAGTAATGCGTATAGCATGCATATTGAGCTAAACTGTGCTTTAACGACGTATGTTGCCGTAAACCTTAAGATTTTCCACTGTGACTGTATCCATCCACAGTATAGTATGCACAAAATCACAGGGGTAACTTATAGTTATGAATGTCATTATAAAACTGCAAGCTTGTGCAATGTGCTTGGGCAGGACTTTACAAACAAATACTTTAATTTTAAAAGTTTGCCATTATTGATAGACGTGCTTGTACAGGTGAGTTGTCTTGCACTAATAGGCGAAGAAGGGGAGGAGGATGAGTTGTGGAAATGAGGTCACAGGATTCCCACTGCGAATATATTTTTTTTTACTTAACGATGAAGGTAACAAATGTACAAATGGTTTTACAGGAGCGTGTGTGTTTCAATGCACAGAATATGATATGCGACCAGTGGCACAACCAAAAGGAATTTTCTTATGAGTACAGAACACATGGATACTGTGCTACACCCACCTGTCGTTTAAATGCAAGTATTTGAATCTACCTCGGGAGAGTAGTTAAAGTTTTTTAAGGGCCATGTTGTGTAAAATAAAAAACGTCCTTGGATGAAAGCGTTTTGCAAAAAGGCTCATGTGCCATTTGATGCATAAAAACAAAATGAAAAACTACCTAGGCAGGGAGCGGTCTTTGATTTCCATCCTTTTGACGATGACATCAGGAAGAGGATCACAGGCGTTTTCGCCAAGTTGGACGGGTAAAACTCAACATGCCTGGGTGACTAAGCCAGCTGTGGAGATGAAAGTTGAAAGGAATTGAATATCAGAAGGTTTTATAAGTAAATGGAGTACATAGCGACTCTGCGAGTGATATTATGCATGGAATGTAATGTTCCTGAAATCTGCCAACTAGCAAGTCATATGAAGAAAATTCTTAAAATATTAGCCTTTTTAGAAGGACCACCAAGAGTGCTCGAAGATTAATGCGTTTTGAAGATACATAATTCATAATTGTACATGTAAGTTTTCACAAGCAACGTAAACGAAGAAGTTCTGTCCTTCAATCGCTTTATCTGATCGAGCTTGCAAGTTTTCTGATTAAACGAGGTTTGAAACTTAAAGTTAAAGACTCGTTGCTATCAAAACTAATGCTATTTTGGTGGTCGTTCCCAAACATTAATATTTGAACTCCAGGGCTTTTCAAACGGCAAACAAAGGAAATATTATGTTCGTTCAATGATACTCCTGTGACTCAAGTTGCAAACCAACAGCACATATCCATTGCAATTTACTCTAGCTCAGGCAACAGCCGTCTTTAGTTCTCCCGTTACGGATGTTAATGTAATTATTCCCATGAATATTTCCACATATTGCTCTAATAAGGATAGTCTTTTGCTTTGATTTGCATTGCACTGTGTATACGCTTTGAGACAGGACAAATTAAAGTCTACGTGCTTACAATCCTCATTCCTTGCATATTCCATAACACACATTTTTCACAGGTATGGAGGTAACATTGGAGCCAAGCGTAAAAATGATCTTTATCCGTTTTCCCAGGTGGACCACGCCTCTGTCGTTTGTTTGATAGCCCTTTTGGCTCATGCCAGAAGTTTTCTATCAGATGGAAATGAAAAATGAGCTATGAGCAAACATGTATTATGAAGTTATATCAGTTGCAAGAGTGTGAGTAGAAGCTCTTCGTTAATAGCATCTTTCCCTGGATTTGACATAGTTTCCAGAATTACTTTGGTTGAACTGGGACACGATCATCTATCAAAATGACAGAATCGTTGATCTTATAGAGGTGGACTTGGACTTTCTCTTCCAGAAAATTTCTAGCGAAAATAAATGAAGAAAAAAAGCTGGGTCGAACTAAACGTAATGACAATTTTAATCTTAAAATTATTTTACTGAAAAGAAGAAAAAGTTCATGTTTTTAAACGGTTGGAAGGGTGAAACTTCGATGTCTTTAGGGGTATTGTTTCTACGACAGATCGAAAATACAAGAAAAAGTTAATTTCTAGTCAGCCCAAATGGTTTCATTGTAAACTACTCTGCCTTTCAGATGCATATGCTTAAATGTACCTCAGTGCGATCACACAAGTTACGAAACGAAGACCAGGGTATGTTATGTCTCATGCATGCCCCCTCATTTCCGAACAGATTGATTCGGAACAAAACCGAGTTCCAACAACTTGTTCTGTTTATAGCTTTTGGCGTATGTAAAAGTGTGGCAAGCTTCCAAACTTACTCGTCACGTATCCAAATAATACATTTTTTTTTCTCGGCTCTCTTGGGATAGTTACATGCGTAGTTTCAAAAACATCCAAACAAGACAAAAAGTTTAAGCTAAAGTTTGTTTTTCAAGCTCGTCAGTATTTGCGAAATTCATTAAACTTTTGTATCGTCAACAGACGGTATACCACTTCAAATGTGTATGTGAAAGTTTTGTGTTTTTGGTAATTTTTACAAGGAAATAACCTGTTGATGACATTCTGCCGTGCAGGTATCAAAATGGCTCTGGCAAGCACCACCCAAATCGTCTCCGTGCCGGGTAATACAAAATGAATTCTAACCCAATGCGAAGTTATAAACTAGTCTGCTTAATATTTGAACAAGCGTAGAAACAGACCAGGAGGAGTTGGTGTCAACGAGGCGCCATGATCAATCCAGGTACGCTGAATTTATCAGTACCAAAATCCGACTTTGGGAAGAGCTACATGCCCACGATGCTGAACTTGCGGAAGAAGAACGGGGTGAGAATCTGGACGGCTGGGCACTTCTTCCGGACATCATCCTTGAAAAAATCTTTTCATACCTGAGTATGGAGAAAAAGTACTACGCGAGCATTACCTGTCGCCACTGGTACCACGCATTTCATTTGCCCAGAGTCTGGTGGAACTTTGAAATGACAGATACAACTCTAGCCAGACACAAGTACGACCATGGGAATAAGTGTTATCGACCTGTTTTGGAGCCTCATAGGACGCAGCAAATGTTAAGAGCTGTTGGTGATAGGATTCGTCGGCTTGCCATTCATCCGAACTCTTTCCCGGGGCTATTTGCACATTATCACTTTATGAATCTCATTTCCAACTACGCAGAGCGCTACCTAAGTACGACCTTTTGACATTGACAAGCCGGGGAGTAAATTTGTATCAAAAGCTTAACGGTCTTCGTTATATCTTTTTTTTCACAGCCGACCCCACCAATCTAAATTCGTGCTCTTTTAACGTGGAGACATTTCGTTTTACATTTTTTTGTGATATCAAAAAGGACCAGAATGACACTTTCGTGTTTGGAACTGGAGGGGACATTCTGCAATGTATTAAACGAGTCATTACGAACTTGACCACTCTTCGGCGTCTGGAGTTGATCGATCTGTTGTTAGACACGGAAGAAGCCCAAAGTTTGTTGGACGATGCATGCTCGACCTTCTGCGAAAATCTAATGTATTTAACTATAATTAATCCCAGCAAGCACCCTACTGAGCTTCTTCATCCTGCCGCCTTTGTAAACTTGCGGAAGCTGGTCATGTCACCTCAAAATCTCGGCGACGAGCTCGTTTCTGTTCTTTCCACGAATCCGACCTTTGAGCAGCTCCACCTTGTCCAAACAGGCTACTCAGGAACTGCCTTGAATCAAGGGACTGATTTGCTTCTTGTTGTGATGATGCCGCAGGTGTCACCGAAAATTTGGATGCTAGCTCACTTCAAAGTGTTTCTCAGAAGTTTCAGTAGGAATGCTCATAAAGAGCTTAAGTGGCAAGAGAAAGCTCCCGTTGTCAGTGTCATATACGACTGCCCAGCGACCAAGCCTTGTACAAACAGCTTGCAAACTGTGGCAGACTTATATCCAGGTCTGACCGAGTTTGGCTATTTCACCATCCCCAAGTTTCGTAGCTCGAGGAAGTTTGCTAAAAGAATTGATGCTCCACTGTTGCGGTTTTGTAAAAGATTGCCCTATCTGACTACACTGGTAAGAGTATGCATTTGAAATGTCAAAGGTCGTCCTGTGAGAACAGATACATGGTCATACACAAATTGTCTATTATTTGTTTTGTTACAGTGCATCAGAGATAGAATCAGTACGTCCACAGCACTACTCATTGTGAGCATGTGTCCAAACCTTAAATACTTCATTGTCAGACGAAACGCCCTGTTGAAAAAGCGGGACTACATGTTTCATGACGAAAGTCTTGACTACAATTTTTGCGAATGGATAAAACTAAACTGTAAATGCTATGAAAGGACTGGCAGGGAAATCTCAAAGATTATGGGGATCCATTGGAGGCCTTTGAGTGACAAAGAATTTAAAATTTACTGTCAGGAGCATCCGGCTTTTTGAAAGCGTCTGAAGGAGTTGTTGCATGGTACATGAAGCTGTATAATATTATATAATGTATCCACAGAGTTTATGCTGTACAGTTTGAAATTTTGATAAATTTTCTAATAATTGGGTAAAGAAATGTGAATAATTTGTAGCTGCAGGAAAGTTTCAAAGAGGTTTCAATAAACATGACATGTTTAATCACAAAACTGGATGACAACAATCAACTCAATTAATATATGGAACACATTTACATACAAAAACGACTGATTCAGTTTCAAACTTTTCGTAGCCCACACCTAAAAGGCTAACGTGGGATGCCAAAATTATCGCGTACGCAAATCGGACACCAGCCGATACTTACAACGACCGATCACTGATGACTAATTGATGCTGAAACGTCATAAAGGATGTTCTAAAGAGTTCAACGCTGCTTAACAAACATAAAAATAATCATTAGAAAGGTACTCGGGTTTTTTGTCAAAAATTTCACTTTGACCCGGACAAGTTGCATTTTCTCAAGTTTAGTTCTATACGAAATATGATGCTAAAACCCCGTTGTAGCTCAACGTGTATCAATAAATTATAAATACTGTGAACCTAAGAATTATACAATATAACGGCTGGAGCAAGTTTTGTTACGTAAAATTACAAACAGACAGGCTTACTAACGCTGATCTAAACATAAAAATTGCGCCTTTAGCTTGACTGGTATATGAAAAACATTGTTGCGAGATTGATTCATGTTCAAAAATTATATAAAATCTTATGCGGTTTTAATTTTCTGAAGTGATGACCGTAGGTTCTCCATATGCTTGCGGAACTCGGATAATCGAAGGGTAACGTACCTGAAAAAATTAGAATAAATAAAGGGAAATAAAACAACCTGTGCTAAACACTCGTGGACCTTCCTCCTTACTTTACTGCAAGAATAAATGTTAAGATAATGCTGCTTAAGAAGGATAACTGTGAAAACTTTTTTTTTTGGATTTTACCCGTAATAATCAAATTCGATTGTAGAATGCTTCGCCTGTGAGATTCCCCAGAGCCCCCACAGCAAGTGTGAGATTGGAACGCAAAGTTGGACCCAAAAGTCAAATTTCTCAATGGAAATGCTATCATCGTTTAGGTTTAAATGTTTAAGGTATTCCTTCAGCCACTTGTGCCGGAAGGACTTGTCAGGATACTTCGAATAGTCAATATCATCGACCCCCGCAAACTCCAAGAAATGATTGGCCACATCGAAAGCGGCGTAATTGTACATGGCGTATTCTACATCAATGAAAGTTATCTTTTTTCGTTTGTCGTCGTATACAATGTTCCTTGGAAGGAGATCATTATGACAAAAAGTTACTGGCATGTCGGGATACAGGGCTAAGAGCCCTTCGAGTTCAGATATGGCAGAGGCGCCCCAACCTGGAACTGCTCCTGCTTGTTCCATTCTTTAAAATATCAAGCACAAACTCAGTTTTGAACACATACTAAAATTTTCCACTTATAAAGTTAAGCCATGCCAGTTACCTTTTCTTAAACTCCTCATCACTTGCCATGATGTCTTCCGCCAACTTATCAAACTGCTTCAACTTACTCCAAATCTGCGATCGTTGCTGATTAGAAAAATGACTCTGCTCATAGTAATGACTTCGTTTATGATTATTGTTGCAATGGGATTGACCAATTAGGTCGGGACTCTCTGTTGGACTTCCGCTCATCATGTAGTCGGTTTGAATGTCAGAATGCATCCTTGCCATTTCAGCGGCCACCAAAGGATAAATGCTAAGATCTTGGCAGTGTTCCACTTCCAAAGTGATCCCGTTCATGAACTCATAACAAATCCCGTTATCAAACGTTGCGTAAAGTTCAGCTCCACATTCACGTTCATGAAGGATCTGCAACACAATAAATTTTAATCGTTGTAAATCTTCAACCAGAGCATAAATTATCCGTGAAGAATGCCATGTAATACGCAAATACCTTCATCGTTTCAATTTCAGCTTGCCTGTCAATCATTGTATCAGTGTTGGTCCCGAACACCTTCACGATTACAATGTCCTCTTTGTTGTCTTCAACGAAAAAGCCAACCAGTTTGTTAGAGAGACCTTCTGTGAAGACCTGACATAAGGAAAATAGTTACCAGATTAACAAGGTATTCACTGAATTAGATACTTTCACACGTGAATAGCTCACCTTTGACTTAATACTTGACTCGTCATATTTGATCCACTGCGGCCTGACAACCCTGAGTACTTCTTTGGCACCGCTTTGAATACTATTTTCGTCTATTTTGACCGGCACAAACGGAATGACCTTGGACATACTAAAATTTTCACCAACAAAACAAATGAGAAAAATAGTTGCACTAAGCGAATTGTGTTTCTTGCGTAGCAAACCGCGCTGTGAAATGTTTGTGGTGTATGATTTTTTTTGCATTTAAATGTCAGAGTAACCATACATTTGCCGAACAAAAGGCAATAAAAACGTCGGATTCAAAGACGTTATGCGTCGAAATGGGGAAAACATCGTTGTAACACTCGTTGTGTATTTAGACAGCAAAGCTAAACGTCTCATAGAGTGCAGGAACACTTAACGGTAATTTGTAAACTTTTTTCTGCGAAGCGTACCTCACAGTTACGCCCTGTTATCACATCATTTCACCCAGGTGGTATCACAATGACACTCATTTAACCCATGATTGCCGTATTTGATTTGTGCGTGCAAATGTGTGTGAAAGGTGCTTTTCCCTAGCATTACGCGTAACACGCAAGATAACTTGTAAAAATTCAGCTGTCTGTTTTTATCGTGCCTGCTACGCATTCGATATCAGTGGTGGTATGCAACGTGGGAAAAGAACACTTATCCTATCTGGTATAACTTTCCATGTAAACTCTCCATCATGCGCCAGAAAACAGAGCTCATTTCTATTGTCGATATTTTTCCTTGGTTTTCTCTGACATGTTACAACGCGACGAGATTGAATTTGTGCGTGCAAAGATGGTTTTACAAGTTAAGACGCATGACAGAAAATAAATGCCGGAAGAAATTATATTCAGATTATACGTTTTAGTTACTTAATAGAAATCTGCAAAACCACCCAGTGGTCTTATAATGTTTGGGTTCAATGGCAGCAGGAAATAGCCTTTGAGTGGAGAGATTTCACCCAATTGAGTTGATCACTGACCAGAGTCGAAGATAACTCACTTTTGTGAAAATACGTACAAGATATCCTTACAGTGCACAGCCTTCTTTTGATTTCTTTTGTTTTTACTAAGATGGTCAACTTTGGGTCATACTGTGGCGTAATTGCATATAGAATAGCAAAATATAAATGCATACGTACCGAGTTTTCAAATGATGAATGCTAGCAATGCCGGTAGCTCCGCTACCACCCAATCTGTTCACAGCCGAAGGAGATGTTAACGTTGGCATTGTTCCAGTGGAAACGTTTTGAACACAAACTAAACCAAATTTATGTAGATGTATCAAAAATGTACGTTGTATTCGCAAGTGCTACTTCGCTTGTTTGACCTACTTTAGCCCGAAAAAATCACATCAACACTCGCTCAATTAGGGAAAAGTGAGACAAATCTCTCCAAAACCAATTTTTTTACGCACAACGTCTCTCGGAAAAGTTTACAGAACGATTGAATCTAAATGTAGCGAGTAGTCACGATTTTTTCCAACTCAGCAACCTTCAAACGATGTAATTTAGTATGGATATGAACTCTGATTGGTTTTATCTCAAGACAAATATCCTCACGTTGCACTTTTTCTCTGTAAGAAGAAAAAATTGGAATTTTAGAACAAGTCACGTCACCCCGTAATTACTTTTTATCTTGTCTGTTGTTTACGAAGGCAAACCTTTTTTCATTTTGTTAAATCATAACTTTGTCTTATAATAATTGACTTTTTTCTGGTCAAAGCCAAACAGGTTTGCTACCAATAATAGGTACACAAAGCTTGTCAGATGACGATTAACAAAACAGTTCAGGTGTGTGATGTCTCTCACTCTTTCAAAAGAATCTTCTCGATTTAGAGTTAATCATCGAATGGAAAATTTCCTCAGTCAATCGACCAGTTTTATTGGATGCGGATTAAGTGCAACATAAGCACGGAGTTTTGGATTACGAGTGACGCACAACAAGCCAGCCTAAAGAAAGACTTGAGAAAATTGACTTCGCGGAGCTACTGGTTTTCGCATCCAAAAAATATCCTCTTTGCGACTTGTTTCACTGCGAAGAAAATAGTGAACTGGCCGATTTGCGAAATGGAAACAACATGTTTTCCTCAACTACTGCGATTCTGATTTTACTTTGAGTAAACTGCAACAGTTTATTTATGTTTTTGCGAAAAAATGCACTCCATACAGAAGTATTTAGGTATTGTAATTGTAAGGAAAAAGTAGAAACGCAAAAAGATGTCCCACTCCTCCGGGATTGTTTATGTGATGTTCTCATCGACACACATTGAGAGTATTTCATTTCAAAACAGTTTCGCATGTTTCATATCGGATTAGTCATTAAGCGTGGCGTTTTGGTGTCGTACGATACACCGCTAGACAAGGAAATAGTAAGCTTTTTTATAGATGACCTTGTTAGTGTCTCGGTCTGTGAAAAGTAATCGCCCGTGCAAAAGAAAAGCATGGTTTTTGTTTTCTTCGCGGAGATTAGATGCAGAAAATAAAAATTGCAAGGTTATAAAAAGCTTAACTGGTTGAACTAACTGCCTCTTCAACATGAAATTTAGCTGAGTTAAAGGTGACAAAGTAGTTTAAAACGGGCCATCGCATATTTAAAAAAAAAGCCTTTTGTGCATAAGGTTATCATTATCATAATAAAGTGCTCAGGATAACTGTCACATACATATACTTCAAATTAATGATATTTCGCTGCGTTGCAGCTGTCGAGCTCAAGAAGGATCAGTTCAAAAGAGTTTTTACAGCTCTAAACAAACAAATCTTTTGTCTCTTGAAATGAAAATGATTCAGTAAAAAGAGTGTTCTGTTTGAGCACAATAATTTGAACGAAATATTTAGGGTGCTCTATTTACAACGTTCTTATGCTAAAAAAACAATATTTCTCGCGTGCGTACTTGTTGCGAGATTTTTTTATTTGTTATTTTACTCTAGAATAATAGCCGGCATTATACTTCATTAGGTGTTTCGTCAGGTTTTTCATCAAACTTGTGCAAAGTCACACTTAAATTTGAGGATTGTCATCTTTTGAATTGAAGAACAGA
>VICI01001028.1:0-26706 GCA_019593645.1 Akabosia matsudoensis | reverse complement strand
AAGACGATTTGCAAGATTCGCAGTAAACAAAACTTTCATGATCCATAAATCAAACACGACGCAACCGAATTATTTGAAACTTGGTACCAGGAATGCCATTGAACAGATAAACATGTATACCAAATCTCACATCCTAACGTCACAGCGTTTCTGAGATTTCATGATAACGGACAGACGGACGGACAGACAGACAGACATCCACGACAATTTTATAAAGTAGCTTTCGCTACTTAATAATTACGGTTGATAGCTTCTTGTTTTAGGCACAGCTATCTGAGAATGTACATGTTCACTTTTTTCTTCTATCCCTCAGACAAGGCTATTTTACAAGAAAGTTCACAGACGAATGCAAACACAGATCAGGCAGAAAGCAACTTTTTTTGCGAAAAGTAGATACAAAATACAAAAGTAGTATTGACTTACTTACGTTGTGGTCTATTAATCCGTTCGATGTGGACGTAAGATACGCATTTTTGCTGACTTAGAATTTTCCCTTATGAGCAGACATTACTCGGTAAACGGAAAAAGGAACGGTGTTTAATGTGTCAATACGTTGACAACAAGCATAACACTATTTTGACGATATTCTTTGTTGGAACCGATCATGGATCTAAAATAAAAAGATACTGTCAAGCAATGAGTCTTTTTAGGGAAAGTATTGATACGGATGAGTACATGCATGCATCAAAACTTTTCGTTACAATAGTGAGTTTTATAACCGGATGGGGGAACACAGTAAACTCGTAAGCTACAATACACCGGAACGATATATTTTAAAAATAAAGTAGAAAACAGTAAGAATGTTATGGTCACGACAAACATGTTGTTTGTTTAGGATATTGCCAATTTATTGTTTGATCAAAGTGAAGGTAATAAATTAGAATAGTACAATGATAAGCAACCCTTTGCTGCCAATTGCCTTTAAGACTTGTTTCCCTAACTTTCGCTATTTGTTTCTACTTTATGTCATGGATTTCGGGTTTAATAGAGTTGCAGATGTTTTCCTGTAGTTTTCTCGAAATGTTGATAACCACTGCTTGGTGCTTACTTATAGCCTAACAGGAAACCAGTATTTCATTGAGCAACATAAGAAATATATGAATTTCCTGTTCTCTTGTAAGCGATTTATACTTCTCTGACATTTTCACTGTTGTATCGGAAATCAGCGTTTCCAGTGGGTCTGCTTGGGACAGGCAGACAGTCAACGGTGTATTTACAATGAAAAACATGAACACACAAGGACCCTACACTTCAATCGGAATCTATCAAATATCTCCTACTTACTTATTTATCTTTGCGTGGAGTTTTACTTTCTCACATGGACAAATTTCACGAGAGGATGAACATTTTGAGCTGCCTACAGCGATATGAGAGAATTCATAAAGGTTATCGACTTGGAAATCGTTGTTTGTGAGATTTTGATAGATATAAAGAGACCTGATAATTATAAATTATGATATTAAAAATTTGATGGAACTTGAAACACATCCTTCTTTTCCAATCACGTTTTCCTTCCCGTTCTCATTCCGAGACTTTTCCAAGAATCACGATACAAAATAATCTGCTACACAATCATTAAACTTGAAAATAGTGCGATGACATGAAATAGTTGCTCAAAACGGCACTAATGTACTGATGACAATTATCTCAACTGACTTGAAACTCCAGGCTCGCGGACACATTTTTTGTAGCTAGACTTACAAAACCAGTAAATTTAGTAGGATGCAAAGCACGACTGACACAAAATGTTTGCACTCGAATTACAATAATGTTATAATTCTGGAAGACAAGGTCTTTCCCTTTTCCCGTTCAAGAAATGAGGGACCACTAAACAAAGTATTCATGCAAGCAACAACCTGAGCAAGAGAAACTAGATTTTTATTGTGATGAATGTTTTGTGCTTACTTGTTGTAGAAGCAATTGTTTTCCTTATTATAATGATCTGAGCTTCTATTTTTATAGGTCACCAGTATTGTTTTCAACGTGAGCGAAGAGCAAAACTGAGGGAAAGCTGAAGTCTGGACCTTGCATGAAACTGGTAAGGTAAAGAGCAAGCTTGACTGTTTTTCTCTGGTGGTGTGCACCAACGCAAGCCGTCTTCTCACTCTCTCCTATGTTGAGTGAAAGAGAGAGTGTGTGAGGATTCTTGCTCACTATATGACTTAAAGATCGTCTATTCACTTTTCCCCGTGTCCGCCTACTGTAGCTAAGCTGTTCCCTTCAAACCCTTGCTTGTTGCAAGCTTTTTAAGCGCTTTTACGTTGCTATCCATCTAGATGTGTGTGTGTGTGTGTTGCTCGTCACCTCTTTTGGGTCTTCCGTTTTCCTTCCTCTTTCGCTTCATCGTTTTACCTTCAACCTTTTCGAAATATGTACATTCGCAAAAATTCCTGCCTCTCGTCTCCTCATACTTTCTCCAATGCCTGTTCCGACGACAAAACTCCACGAATGTATCTATTCGAAGGAGATACTTCATGAGCAAACTGTAACGCATAAAAAAAGAAGGCAGAAATGGACAGAAACTTTTTCCCTGCTATATGTGGCAAGCTTACTAACAAAATTAGTGTGCATAACTTGTTTTATAATTATTGTTATGGTTATAACGATGTTTTCATGTATTTTCCCATTCTGATTTTGTGGCTGTACTTTTGCTCTCTGTGAGCAGTTGTTTTTTGAAATGGGTATCGACAAAAAGATCGTGGAAACCTATGTAGCTCAAATCAGTGTGTGTATCAGTATTTCAGGGGCCGTGCTAGAGAATGGGAAAAGTTTGTGCATTATTATAATGCTCACAAGAAACAAACAAATCCGTTGGTGAGTTAGTATTTGCTGTGAGAGCTCATGTTCTTTTTATTAGATTCATATGCATACTACATGCATTTGTGTCCCACGTGTTGGGTTACAAACCAACCAAATTATGCTTGGAAAGTTCATATCAAACTGTTGTATTTCCATATATAGGTATATAACAGCTTTTGTAACTTTTGACCGAATGTTTGCATATTGTAAAGATCTAGTTCCTGTTTAAAGGAGGCTCGAATTCAAAACTAAGGTTCTTCCATTTGTTGCCCGAGATTTTTGAACCCCAATCGTGGAAGGAAAACTGTGGCAAAGCATCGCGAGAGCAATTCATGAACCACCCATATAATTTCCTTGAAATTATGAGTTTTTAAGAAACCAATGTGGTAGTTCATGGCGAATAGATACACTTTTTACTACAATTTTAACGACTCGAGAAGGCAAAAACAAAAATTGTACGATGCCTGTCTGTCCCAAATAAATCCATGCATAGTAAAAATTAAATGAAAGCTTAAATATTAAATAAAATTACATGTTACATTGCACAATAAACTGGGAAGTTGTTAGTTTGCCAATGACGACACCCGTTTAGAATAAAAATTGTAAGAATCAGGCTTTTATAGTATTAAAGTGTTATCGAGATGCTTTGATAGCTAACACCATTACCATTATCATTAGAGAACGTAGTACTACTTTAACTCTTGAGTTGTATGGTTTGTTTTTCCCGACTCGCAAGTTCCTCTTAACACCCAAGTCTATTGACTGGGAAGAGAGAGAAAAAAATGTTGAGATTGTGGAAATAAGTTGTACAGTGGTAGTGATGATGACCGTGCCATGATGGTTGCAAGTTGCAGCTGTATGGCTTCCTTTATTTCAGCATTACTCAAGGAGCACTAGCGAGAAAATAGGTTCTCAAGGAAAATCTTGGAAACACAGTTGGAATAGTTGTTGATACGCTTTTAGTATCCGACAAAAAGGAATAATAGGCTGGTGTTTTTTCTCTTCTCGAAGACTCGTTTATTTTACAGGATGTAACAATCTTCTCAGCCATCCAGAAGAAAACGGATAGACATATATAGTGTCTGTGTGGAGAAAATGCATGAAAGGATAATATGTAACGGAAAAGTGGTTTGCTTTTATGGCAAAGAATGAATCTGCGTACCTCTCACTCCGTAAGAACCACCCTTGTGCGATGACGGTTACGTGATGTCGAGTGTATCGTTGATACGCATTCACCAACACCGCAGTTCGTTAGGACGAAAGTCGTCATACTAAAAACAACGAATGTTAGCGAACGGCTTAACGAGTGCGGTATGCGTCTGGAGTCTTCGTATCTTCATGGGTTCGAGTGTAGTGGAGCTAATGGTGAAGATGGTGTCTTTCGGATTTATTTCAATTATGTAGGTAGTCCTTATTAGTTTCATCTTATTATCTTTAATGTAAAACCACTGTAACAACCACGAAAAGTTGAAGAAAACTATTTTATGGTAAATAAATAAACTTCATGGAAAATCAAACCTGTTACTTGCCCAATTTAATATTTTGTTTGCATTCCAGTCGAAAGTTGATGGTATCGTTTTTGGTAAATTTTTCTAAAGGGTTTTCATTCAATCTCATTTTTTAAAATTATTCTTATTCTTATTCAACCACGTGCTTTAAGCCCTAAGACATAACATATTTCTGTTGCTTTACAGTCATGGCATCGTTTTTATCCATACAGCCCATTTTCTATTTCAAACAAAACGAAGATCGTGTGTCAACCTTAAATTTATATGGAAGATCATGCTTTTGAAGTTTTGCAATAATTTTGTATGAAATCCGACAAAAAATATTGTTGGAAAATTCGCCGGCAATAATTTATGAAAAACAGAGGCTAATAGCTATTTATGTGGTAAAATTACTCTCCTTAGCAATCATGTATAGTAAGCAATAAACATGTTGCATGGTAATGCCAGTGTTGTTTCGAAACTCTCACAGCAGAGTTCGGTCTAGTTCAGCTCCAGTCGTATGCCACAAAGTAAAACGGATTCGCATTTCCAACGTGAAATCTGATTAGTTGATCGCACATCTATGATGACTACAAACTAAGTACTACCAAACTGATCTAACTGTGGACGCTAAACCCACGGCATTGTAGTAAATGAGGAAAACCATGAAACCTAAACCATAACACTTCAGATGATGAAGTTTAATGCTTTTTGTGGGGACGGAATACATTCTAGTCACTAGTACTTAGTAGTAAACCATAATTTAAATACTACATGTAGCAATATTATAATAATTCACAGGATATGCTCAATAAGCCTTGTTGTAGACCGTGTTTAGCATAAAAAGTTCCGAGCACATGTCATTTATGAAAATCGTAGTCAAAGAGTATGGGGAAACTATGAAATCAAATGTAACCAGTGCGGTTGTACACACTTAAAAAGTAACGAAAGCATTATGCATCAGCGAAAGCATTATCGTTTTGCAACATGGAGCACTACGTTTGTACAACATGAATCACGTGTTTGTTTATTACATGATTTTGGAGAAATTGTGATTTAAAATTAGTAATTAACTAGCTTTTATCACTTTTGACGGAGAAGGATGAAACCTTGTGACAAGCAACATTATTGGATGGTATTTATAAGTACCAAGTTTCAGGTCTGTAGGTTAAATCATGTCTGAAATTTGGTGATAACAGACAGACGGACAGACAGACAGACAGCACTTACGATTTTATAAAGCAGCTTTCGCTACTTAATAATCAAGCTCATTCCTGTACGCATTTGATAACTACTAAAGATGATTAAAAATGTATCGTGAGTATCAACTGATTGATTTTTTATTCTAGTGCATTTAAAAAAAATATTGGAACATTTCGTACAATTAATTTACCCGAATATTGAAGAGAAAACAATCATGTATCATTTACCGGAAGAGCAGAAGTTTACTAAGTGTATGGTTATCCCATACACCTCCACTTTGCACATCGACGCATAACCAGTAGAGCATTTAGCGATCAAATTATGATTGAAAAAAGGTCAGGCAAGTTTCATTTACTCTCAAATTTTATCAATCATGAACGAATTTTAGCCTAATATCGATTTCTTTACTATGACGGCGACGGCATACATTTTTGTGGTTTCCTTATCGCGATAATACTGTGGTAATGCGGCTTGGAATAATTTTTATTGTATGTAGGGCTGTCAAACTTATAACATCCATTGTGAATAGGCTCGATGTCTTAGACATTACAGTTGTACACCAGAAAAGAATCTCTGAACCATATAAATGCTAGAATGATGTAACGCAACGCAATATTTCATGAACTTTCTTCAACCAAATTGATATCCTGTTGAAAGTTGTGGTCTCTTGGTGCAAGAAAAACAACCTTGCAAAACCTACATGTGGATCCCCTAACCAATTTTATTGCACAAGGATTACAACTAAATACCTGTTTTCAAATAATATGGAGAACACTACTGACTATATTTTATTCGGTCGGGATCCCGGGTTTCCATGAGGTTCACTCAACTTATTTTTTGATAAAAGCTAAGTATTTTTTAAAAATCAGAATTGCACTGAAAATTTCATACGCAATTACTTTATGTGAATAAGGCGAAGATAGTATCAACTTCGTTAACATCGACGCTCTAATTAGTTTCGTATCTTCATTTATGTTCATTATTATATTATGTGCATTACAATAAAATATTTGCATATCCTCACCATTATCGAGCTAGTTTAACCTTTTATTTTTTTTGTATTCTTATCCAGTTTAAATGCTTTCAGGTTGACGAGATATTCCAGCCTATACGCTATCACCATCTACAGCAATTTTGGCGCATCACACGTGGCAGTATTTCAAGAACGATAGACAGTCAACGATTTGGTCGCTTGATAGAGGTATTTACTGCATTGCCAGAATCGTAATCAATGCAGTTTACTGTTCAAGCATATTCGTTCCATGCAGAATATTTTCATAATTTTGTAACATCGAAAACTTTTACCTAAGTAGTCATATTGATATTCTGATTATTGGAGATGGAGTTACTCAGCGAAATGAGTAATGTCCATTCATACATGTAAACCCCAAGTTCACTCATGGTTCTTGTTTTATTTTCAATGTCTATTTTTTCCATTTTTCCTTAATGCATCTTGCGCCAATAATAATTTACCATAGGCAAGCATTAATTTCATTCCTATGATTTTGTTTCAAATCCCATGTAAAATATAACTCATTATCTTAATCACGTACGACTGAGCTTTGATTGATTCTTTAATGCTTACGCTGCAATCGGCAATTCGCCGTGTTGGTCAAATGGATAATTTTCAACAGGACAAGGAGGTAGTGTCAACGTACACAGTTGCAATACATAAGTTTGCATATGTGTTGTTTCCAGAAATTAGTGATACGTTTTGATTGGAACTGATGTGTTTTAAGACATCTACGCTGGCTTACATCGACAAGATTGGTTACTCTCCAAGATGCAAGATTTTTGTCCTTCCATTAATAGCCAATAAGTCCAAGGATAATGAATAGTTACAAACGCTAAAAATTCTATGAATACATCGGTCATATTCTTGTCGTAGTTATCCAACATTGCATTTAAATAAAGAAATTTCGGTTGAGAAAGGTGGGTTTGGGGCTTCGTTTCAAATCAACACTTGTAAAATGGAGAAATAGAGGTCCATGGAGAGCATAGTCCATCATGATAGCACTTTTAAGACCACCAGTGTTGGTAACTACTTGAGAACACGGAGAGTCTTTTCAATGCTAAAATTGTATTGCACAAGAGTAACTCTGAGGGTACTAGAAATAACTTCACCGTAAAGATGAGGCATACATAAAACGTGCGAGTATGGGGAGCCAACTTGGATGCCTTCTGCTCTTCATCTTAGGCAGCAGTGAGTTGAAAACATTGTAATGGATTCGGGTTTTATATGAATGGAGCGTGAATAGTTTATGATGTGTTCTGTGGATAGGAGTCGGATACATGTGTGGGATGGAGCACGAGTACAAGATCGCTGTTATTCTTTTCCAGTTGCCTATAATCCATGCACATCTGGTGGAAGTACATTATGCAGTTCGCCGAAGCAACCTGAAAGAGACAGTGAACATGCTGTGAAAGTGTTCCATTTGTGAATAATATGGTTACATTTAGGGCCGAGCGGAGAATCGGATTGTTCCGGTACATAGTGATGCATACATGTCATAGTCTGCGAGTAGAAGGGTACTACTTCCTCCTTTAGTACGTTCAATTACTATGTTTTTTCATGAAAGTAACAGTGCCGTTGTTATTGCCCAGAACTCTGGAACATTGAAGAAAACGGCATGTGATGGGATAAGGCAGTGGCAACACACAGGGTGCCTTAACAGCACACGGTTCAACTGAGGAAGTAAGCTGGACGGGTTTCTCTCTTGATGCACACTACTTCATTTTCACCCTGTTTTGAGTGAGCTCGCGTCAGTCTTTTCCCGTATTAAATTTACCTACAACAACCGTACGCTGATAGTATCCGGGACTGAGGCAGACGCGAGTCGATAAAATAAAACCGTTTCGCGTTTACACTCTTATTTTTGTAAATGGCTTATGTTGACCCGCTCTCGGGGAAAATTCATAGGGAGGAACGTGGAAACACGCTCATTTGATAAACAGAGATCAGCGATAAAACGTTATTTTGTTCAAATCCGATTTTCGCTGTGGTTTTCATGGTTGCCCGTGTGTTCCTCAGACTCCAGGCATATCCCGTCTGTCGCCTGTTTTGTTCTCTCAGTCGTATTGTTGTTCATTTTGCTCTTGTTTGCATCCCTACCAGCAGCATCATATCCGGACCCGTGTGCTCTAGCCTCAGTAAAGTGGATGCTGCAACACTGATAATAATAAATGAGCCGGTCTTGGATCTAGAAGAGGACAACAAGGCAAGGGCTACGGAGAGCATCGTTTGTAACATGAAATACTAAGCTGGAAAGGGAAATCTCCCTTGGTAGTCTTCTGCACAAAGACAGTCTTGCAGCAGCCGTCGCTGAATGAACCAACTGCTTCCCTTGATATTCCTGTGTTTTTGTTTTTATTCCGTCAGTGCTTTGGAGGAACTGTCTTCCGTGTTGCGAGTGTCTCCTCTGCGCCTCATATTCAACGTCGGTTGCACTCTGTGTTGCATGTGAGAGAACACGAGAGTCAAAGTGTGAGTCTTATTCCCTTTCCGCAACAACTGTGTATAGTTTTGTAGCACAATGTCATAGGGCCATTTCAACTAAGAAGTGGTGACAAAAGTTTGAAAGATTAAATGGAAAAGGCGTACAAGTAAAAAATGTTTGACTATAACGATTCCACACATTTATAACGGTATATTATTCACATCTTTCGACTCCATCCTTTTTAAGTTCTAGCGTTTTTCGTTTTAAAGTATTTTATTTTTATTGTCGACAACCAGTATTTTACTTGTGGGAATTTCCAGGAGAAACGGGATTTCTGGTGTAAGCGGTGGGGCACGACATTTTCTGCTCATTTTATTTTTCTCCCATATACTACTGCTACTTATATGACAATTATATTTAAATGCATGAACAGCATTTATCACTTGAGTCAAGTTTTATTGTTGCTTTGCCAAACTTGCGCTGCATTAGCTTTGTTTTTGTACAGAAAGCAAGGGAAGGTTCCTGGAGAAGAAAAAAGCTCCAGTCCGGCTTTCATGTGGGTTTTGTTGTGCATCACTTTAAGTTTTTTTTCTTGTTGACTTATGCTCTGAATAGCTACAATTTAAGGTGTATGCGTGCTTATTTGCCTGTTTAGTTGGTTCTCCTACGTTGCTTGTTCTTGTTGCCATTGCGAGAGCCGCCTTTCTCAAGGCAAATGCAAACAAAAACCATGACTCATGTTATGTCATTGACATGCCCATTATGACTTTCTGTGTGCACATATGTGCGTCTACCGTTTTTCCCCGTGAAAGAGGTTTTTAAAAGGCTTTTCTGCTGTATGGATAAAAGCACGAGCAGTCTAAAAATTTTAATGGGATAAAGTTGGTGAGCATGGTTCTAGCCTCATTAAGCATTCACGACCCTTTAAAAGAATGTCAACAGACTTTTGTTTTAGCAAATTGTAATGTTGCAGGTTTTTCGTGGTGCGGAAAAGAATGAGTTTGTGCGTGATTGTGTGTGCGGCTGTATCCTGTTAGTGTTCCCTTCCTGTGGTGTGTATTGTATGATGTATTGTCATGGATATTTTAGGTGACCTTTGTGATGCTGTACAGTGAATCATGTGCAACGTGTGTTAACTTGTCATGCCGTCAACCAGACAAAGTTCAAACCAATTAGTGGTCGCAGGCTTGCATTGTGTAAGCATTAAGTAAACAGATATGACAATTGTACCATGACATGAAAACGCTTCGTCTTGAAATACTTGTGTGTGAAAAGGATACCTGCTCCCTGAGTTATTCTGGAAAACATTTCCGTAGACTTGGAAGAAAGTAAGTACAAAAAATGTGTTTTCTGTTTAAATCGTTCTTTAAAAGTTGGTTTTACTGTGCTTTTGAATATGGGCTCTTACTGGTCAAACTGTTTACCAAAAAATGTATAGCTTTTTAAAGATTATCCATTCAAATGAGGATGATTCACCTGCAACCTGCCTGACTCTGCTTCTTGACTATCAGCCTCTTGCTTATATCCATTTATGTCAGTCAAGTAAGCGTAGGTTATCTAAGCTCAAGTTGTTGAATCACAGCCGCTCAATTTTGATTCACAAATGCAGTCTCTCACTGTACTCATTTGGTGGCAATTATTGCTTGAAATACCAAGCATTCCAAATCCATCATCGTAAAAGTAATGCGTCATCTGAAGAGTAAATACAGGGTGCACGAAACTATGCTCTTGGGAACGTTTTACAGACAAAAGGATGACAAAGTCTCTTCTGAAATCTCAATATCAAAGCCTCAGTACAGATGCTAGCAAGTACTTTGTAGGCATTACTCGTCAGTCTAGAATTGATATTGGCGTAGCAATGAATGGACAGAGTCTCACTTCATTTCCACAATATTAGCACAAAATGTCGCGAAAATGTTTAAGTTGGAAGCTGGTGGAATAAAAAACACCGACGAAGTACTTTGTGCAAAAGGATAGAGACTGGAAGCAATAAAAGATGAATTTTACCAACTGTCGTTATTGTTATTTGCAGTTAATGTGATCAAAAGCTATAACGACGAGGATTTCAGCGATTTATATAATAACTATGGATACCAATAATGTTAATCGTCCAATTTATATCTTTTTTATTATATTTTCCACGAGTTCAGTGAAGTCATTGTCCCCAGAAAATTAGATTTACTGTGCAGGGTACTGCGCTCATGTGGTCCTACACCAGGACTTGCCACAGTCCAAATAGATGACACGGGGAAGTCATTTCTATGCAGATAGCGACTAAAAATGACAGTGTTTAGAACAGGAATTAACATTGTCAACTTATATACCCCATTGTCATGTGCATTTTCATCGTTGCTGCCTACTTTTCCGCTCTGGCTTTCCTCTCAAAGGAATTCATCGAGGCATCCAGAATGTGGTTCCCTGAATGAGGACAATTCTATTTTTTCTAGACTTTAGCAGAGTAGATAGTGAATCTGTGCGGCCAACGGTTACATCATGTGTATGCTCTTTCTCCGCTCATGCAATTTCAAGTCGTACTACCGCATCGACTACCATCCGGTTCCCTATTCGGCGGAATAGCAAAACGTCAACAATGCAAAAAAATGTCTCCATAGCTTAACAGGATGAAAATGAAGGTACGCCAGTAATACGAGATGAGCTCTGCTTTGAATAACATTGAATGAAGAAAATAAGAGGAAAGGCTGAACTTCTGATTCATTTCGCCCGTTTCCCCTACTTTGGCACAACAAATCCTCTTGAAGTATCTCAGGATGGAAATAATGCGACAATTATTAAATTCATTCATGCGAGCCGCATACATATGTGTATATCTTTTTCATTAGGATCGCAGAACGAAGGTACTTTCAACATGGTTCAAGTAACTCTTTTCTTACTAAACTCGTCCTATAACCCGAAAATCAGCCTCGTTAGACTTTCCAATAAAGGGGGAATGAATGACGACTTTCATCGTCAGGAAATCATTAGATAAAAAGTGTAATCTTCAGAGTCCTCTACCGTTTTTTGCATTTATTCAAATAGGTTTTTTTCTCAAAGGCATCTTTACTTATGCCAGCTAGATTATTTCTACGTTATAACGTTTGCACAAACACTTCTATTCATTAATGTTGCCTCGTAAAAATTGTTGCATGTAATAATCTCTTCTAACGAAACGTATTCCTATAAAACATGCAGTGAACGCTGGAGAAAGTATTCCACTTTTATAGCTTTTGCTTCTGATGACGTTTGGCCATCTCAGCTAGCTTTGGTAAACTTGCACTATGCAGATTGGCGGTAAACTTAATGTTGTTATGTGTGGTTTCTACGTTAGTTTGAGTTTTAGTCACCAGCATCAACAACGACTTATGCATAACTGTTTATCATAAAAAGAGTTTGTCGTTTTCGCATAAATGTTAAATAACTTGAAGCGCCGGGGGCTCTTCGTTTCATTTCTTCTCCCTGGTGATCACGATAACATCACATAACGAAAAAAATACTTACTCCAGGCGTACTTGTAAAGCTGGCTGGATTTGAGAACATATGGTGCAACTGATTTCTTGACTGAAGTAGAAAGTTTAGAAAAGGGCCTTACATTTTTCCAGTAGTAGATGTTTCGATGTTGTAGTAGTACCTGGCTTTCACCGCTGCTGACAGGAACACGTATTCTCTGACGACAAATTTGCAAACTTGTTCGTACAGGATTAGTGTTTTCGATTTACGTAAATCCCAGGAGTTTCCGTGTGACCCCAACAAAAAAATATGTACTACTTTGTGGTAGTTTGGTTTTCATCAATGACACGGAGATGAAATTTTGGATGTGTACAATGTTGATAATTTTGGTTCCTCTGACTCTGTACATTGTTTCATAGGTATGGTAGCTCACCTAATTGAATGTCGGGGGTGGGGCCATAAAATTGTTCTGTGTTTTTCAACTTCTTGCTCGGCTTGATCCTCCCCTCCATTCTCAATATCAGCTATCCAACACAGTGACGTAAATGTCATTACAAGTGAATAAGCCCGGAGGAGTCATTCTTAGTACCTATACTACTCGGAAAATTTTGAAAACTGGTTAAGCTGAACTATAGCTAAAATTATTTTTCGCTCACCGCAGGCTTATACTTTCCCTGTTTTGTTTGTGGAACTCGGTAATGATGTCCGCAATAATTATTGTTATTACTACGAGTGTTCCTCGAATGCCAGGCATCATAGTTAATATCGTCATTAAGCGAAACAATATTTTGTCGGCTCCATATCGAATTGAACACTCTTTGAAAGAGAGAGAGAGAGAGAGAGAGGAAAGAACGGATGGCGCCTATAAACAAAGTGCTCTGATGTGTAGTATATTAATATGTATTATGTCACTGTCTCCTACTATTTTTCTATAAATTTTTCTGCAGACATAAAGCTGTTGCAAACTTCAGTCCTGTCGAAATATGGACTTTTCGGGAGATCCTATTTCATTTCCCTCAATGATACTCCGCTGGCAATTGCGGCCATATCCATGCGACAATCATGCAAGACCATTGTAAAAGAGTAATCTATAAACATTTCTTTTCTCTCTAATATCTTGTTTCAGCGCAAAAGGGATTCCATTTTTGTGTCTTTCATTTCCGAGACAAATAAATGTAATAAAAGCCGTAGCCATTTAAGCCGGAACATAGTAGCAAATTTGTTTTTACAACTGTGTAGATTTTATTGTTTTCTTGCCTCCTTTCGTACTGAATATATTAAGTATAGTATAGCTATCTCATATTACAGTTACTAAACCGTCATAGACGGAAATCAGCTTTGTACCAGGATTTTACAGGTGCCAGCCACTAGGGATACCTAATCCTGTCGGTGACTGGCATGGCGTTAACGCTACCTTCCATCATAAAATGAATTAGGTCTGAGCAAGATGAGTTCTCGTGTCAGAGTGTTATTCCACTTTATCATTTATCACGTTATAGTCTGAACGTAAACGAAAGAAATTGGGAATGATCAAAAGATTTCTTTCAGAGGAATGTAGAGGTTTGTTATTTTTTGCGAGAAAACTCTATTTACTTATACCAACGCCCTTCCAATAATAAACTTTTGGTATCCATAAATTCTTATCGGGTAGAGAATGGAACCAGTGGAAAGTAACAAGAGAAACGGACTAGCGCTCATTACGTTTCATGATCAGAATTAAAGGGTTGATTGTTAGCAATGGCCCATCTATGTTCAACTCTTTCTTTCAACCGCTGCTGTCCTGTTCATTTGTCTTGATTTGCAGAAATGAGAGTAGTAGTTGTACCTAACAAGTTGGAAAATAAAGAGAAGGGATTATGGAGACACATTAACAGTAATAACACGAGGAATGCATCAAACTATGCACTATTATCATTGTGTTGCACACAAAGTTGAATTCTTCTGGTATAAATCTAGCTGGTCCTATGGACGAGCATCAGAAATGGCCCATCAGAGTTAACATTACGTAATATGCTGCTGTGCACTTTACGTCTGTTTATTTTCGGATGAGATGGAAGCAGTAAAATATGAGAACAACGATATGCTGAGCTGACAGCAACTTCCGTCCTTGCTTCTTTCATCAACATCGACTTTCGCCAAACAGCAAAATGTACCAAAACGCTCCTTTTTCTCGTCTTTTTTAGGCTTTTTCTGACATTCCTCTCAGCCATCTGCACAAGACGAGAAAGGAGAACGTGTTACTGGGAAAAGTCGAGTGATACGAGCAGAAAGTCAGTGGTGGTTTGACTATAAGTCATGTAAAAAAAATGCTCCTGTTGTTCTCCAAGAAAGTCAGTAGACGTCTTGTGGATCCTGTGAAAAGATAATCTGAAGAAAAAGGGTGGTTAGCGGTAACAGCACTGCTTTCAAGCCACCAACGGGAAAAAAACTGGTAAACCGGGAACAAGACATGTCCCTTTATGGATTTGCGCTAGATATGTTCAGCGGTCGGTCCGTAGTCTCCAACTATTCGTTACTTATTGAAGGTACACGTTACATTCAAGATACTGCTACATTGTGTTGGTCTAACGGATGAATGAGAATTTCGCAAAGGCACTTGAACTCATAAATATACGGATAATCGTGGACGCGTCAGAATGCTAAATGGATGGGATGTTAGTACTTAAGTCTTGAGGAAGCCCTATCATGAGTAACTGAAGGCTATGGGGAATATAATGGCATGTAATGTAATGTTTGGGTCATCCCAAGTTCTGCGACACAGGTAAGCAAGGTTTCGGATTACTTTTGGGTAGAACATAAAAACTTGTGCAAAAATAAAACTACACAAGCACAGTATCCCCAAATATGTATAGGATTTCTATGTATCTTGGCAGAGTTAAATTGTTTGCTTCTGGATCGTCTGTAGAGTCCACATTTTTACCAAACTAGATTCATCATAATCGCTAAATATGCCGAAGACTCAATGAAAATTAGTTTAATATATTGTTGAAGTCTAACAATTTCCATTCTCAATTCTTTAAATTTTGTGGTGACATTCAGGTTGGAAGGTATGTGGATAGGGAGGCATTCTATTAGTTAAATATGTACTGCATTACTTCCACCAAAAGCTGCTTTGTTGTACTCCCGTTTATGTCTAAGCTGTGGCAATTTACTTGTAATCAATTGATTTTACAGAGATACCTTGAAAATTCCGAAAAGTTTGCACATCGTCTGATTTAATTATATTACGTTGCATGTTATTTCACAGTCATGTCAAAGTAAATACGAGTTTCTACAATGCAACGAAGTATTCTTCCTTTCTTTGAATTTCCTACAAACATAATTTCCCGGTTCCCGGTTCAGACTTTTGTCTTTTCGGACTAACCAAAAAACCAAAACCAAAGTAAAACGCCGTCATAGCCACGTAAGCTTAGCTATTTCTTATAATGCCTAATTGACCATAGCTAGTTTTTGACATGCTTAGAATCACACATCACTTCCGGGTAATATCAGTGCATCGAGGGCTTATCTTCGGGCTCCATATTGAGTTATTGTGCTCTTACACAAATAGGGGGAAGGCTCTTTATTGTATCACTGTCAACTAGTCGACTCCGCATTATTGGCAGTGCTCAGGCAACGACCTTTTTCCTGTTACGTACTTTTTCGTGTTCGTACTTAGAACAGTCGAGTATGAAGACTTCCTAACCTCGCCCGGCATGCTTGAACGGCTCAAACGCGTGCATGGAAAACGAACAATAGACTAATCGGTTCTGAATACTATAAAGTATTTTCTGAAAGACATTTTGCATTATTTACATGCCTATAATGGTCAAGAAACAGAGCAATATGAATTAACGATCGTACTCAATATAAAAAAACAGTATTAGTGCCAATCCTATTTCTGCAGCTTCATTTGAAGCTCATATACTAATACAAATTTCCTTGATATGTTAGTTTCTGAACCGCATAATTCGTGACGAGTAACACCTATGTGGTAACGGTACAGTTACAAAACAACGACTGGGGGTTTTGGTGTGGTTGTATTTCCTGCTTTCTCCAGGCTGTTTCCTTTCTTGTGTACTCCTATGCACATATAACGTCTAGGTTTGGTATCGTTATGACATAGCCACAGAAGCGTTTGTGTAGCGAGTTGACAACATCTTCGATTCATTTAACCATTCAATTCTTTTGATAGATATATACCGTATTGAAGATAGCAGAGGCTTCTTTCAGAGCCATCAAAGGTGTCGGCTTTTGAAATGATTACCATCAACCAAATTGCAAACTAAACTTAGGTTTATTTTGAAGGATAACATGTATCGGCTCACACGTGGCTGCTTGGAGAATCGTCGTAATATGCTCGGCTTTCTAACCGCAGAGGAAACTATTTGTTCACTGAAAG
Source organism: Akabosia matsudoensis (assembly GCA_019593645.1). Lineage (NCBI taxonomy): Eukaryota > Metazoa > Arthropoda > Collembola > Entomobryomorpha > Paronellidae > Akabosia > Akabosia matsudoensis. Next base: position 9,955 of record VICI01001028.1, on the reverse strand, counting down.
ACATGACATGGTTGTGTGCAATTAGGACAAAATTTTTCAGCTAACCTGTTTAAAAAAAATACCTACCAGTTACTCGGGAGGCTCAAAAGTATTGTTAATTTTAATTGAGCTCGTTTTATGTTCAAAAGTAAGCACTGAAAATGTTTTCCATTTGTCTCCTTGCACTAGATCGACGAAAATGTATGAATGAAGGATCTTGAAGCATTAGAAGTTCTCGGAACGTGCACAGCTATCTATTATAAGTACAGTAGATATTGTAACGATAGCATCATGTCCAGTTTTCTACTCTGATCACAAATGTAGTATATAAACCCAAGTTAAATCCTTAGTTCACGAGAAGTCGGACTTTATTTGAGGTTTTGTAAGAGTCCCTCTAAGGTGCGTACTAGTTGCGAACTACGAAGATGCGGTTGGGAGACGAGTGCCAAAGCGTCAGATCAACGGTAACCTAGGCTACACTGAGGTTTTGTAGTTTGAGCTCAAAATATTGTCCATTTTTGCATTTTGGTCCAAGATTTGGTGTATGGTTCGACGCCCATTATTTCCTAAATGTAAGTAGGTTCCCTCTATTACGATTCTAGCACTGTTCATCCAGTACTTAACTGAAACTAAAAGCATCTAAGAGATATCGTTGTGTTTTATTATTACTAGACGCTCATTTTTGGGTGGCCACGTAAGTTTGCAAATGACTGCAATGACGTAGAGTGGGTAACTACATTTCACTAACGTGTGAGTACACTAGCTTCCATACATACGGCATTTTGTACATTTATGTCATGGACCATGAGAAATATGCTTCCAGTCGATAATGATTCTTACAAAGACAAGAAATAGCTGGACCCAACCGAGTTAGCGACGAATTTAATTTATAATTGTTTATCATCCTCATCATCTGTAATGAGCAGCAATGAAACATCAACACAAAATATTTTCCCCACATACGACCAGAAGTTAAGAAATTGAAACATGACCCTCTGCCTGTATGCCCACAATCGGAAATAAGGACCCAACATTTTTCACGAAATCGCAATCCCCAACGCCATACGACTTGATCAATGCGAAATATGGGCCGAGGAACTTTACGAAGCCCTCGGTAGTATAATGAGCGACAGTAAAATATTTTCAAAAACAACGTTTACTAAGAGTAAGTTCAGGTTTCCATGTGTTAGAGGTCTTAGGTAAAGTATACGGATTTTTTTTCTTTTCTTATTGAAGTGGATATTAGTAGTAGGGAGTAGCCTTGTTTTTCGCATAAGATTTTGTATGGTTATGGTTTCCCACTTAGTTGTCAGCTTCCAAGTGATATTCTACTCTGAAATACCCTTGTGGGACACAACAGATATTGCTTTTCCGTAGAAGTGTAAATGTACCATGGCATTTCCTTTCACTATCTTTTAGTAATTATCGTGAAATCTAAGTATAACTTTTTGTAAGACTGCCGACTATGTTGTTATCAGCAAATATCATCATGTTTTATGTTATTGTGTCTCTTCAACAATGCATATCTAGTTTACACAAAACCCAACGCGCTTTGCGTATATGTATATTTGGTTATGTTAAAAAGTTGATAATATGTTGATTTTAGTGAAAATCACACGACTTTGTGTAGCATTTGATTCTGTCGGTATATAGACTGACGGGAACAATCAATTATGTATAACTCCTTAATATGGTTTTGTGGAAACTCAGTAAAATATATCGTTGCAATATTTACACAAAAATACACTTTTCAGCACTCCATACAAATCGAAGGAAGATTCTGAGATGCCAGTATAAATACATACTAAATCAAATATATGTCAGAAACATCGGTACCGAGAAAGTTTTATTCAAAATCATTCTCAACAATGCTACTTACAAAATCTCTGCATGGACAAAGCTTTCGTCAGAAGCCTGTGAAGGAAAAAAGAATGTGCACAATAATTCTTGTAAAGCAACAATATACTTTTCTAATTTCAGGCAAAATCCTTCTCTTTCGTCAAATGTTCAATTGTTTGTCAGCCTATACTTATAAGTATATCTTACACTAAGAATACACGTCGACATGATGTGAAGTTTTCACTTCGATAGCGTATGTATGTGCCTCACACCAAAACATTGATCTTTATTCAGTTTAACTAGTGCCAGTTGATAGAAAAGTATTCGATAGTTTTGGCTAGCTTTTTTGAGCACTTTATTTTATTACTATGTATTTGCCATTTGAAACGGATACATGTTATCCTAGATCAATAGACGAGAGAATCGGTTGAGTAGAAAGGTAGAGTAACCAGGATCTGAACTTCCTCATCATGTTAGGGAAGCAAATTTATCGTGCATAAGGACAATAATATTTTCTGCCATGCGAAACCTTCTATTTTAGTTTCACTCTCTATTTGAGCATTTGAGGCCAAGTCTGTACCATTTAGGACATGAAATATATTTTCCAAAGCCAGCGCTAAGTTACGTCGACTTCAAACTTATGCGAATAGCCGACTAATTGATGAATGGAAGTTAAACCCAAACTTGCCTCTGTAGCAACTAGAACGTCTAAGAAAAGTTGTGGACTTTCAATGAAATAAACAATACTTTTGATTGATCTGTTGAAGATGAATCTTTTTTTGAATGTTTACTAAGCCAAACCGTCATGGATATGCACGAGAGACATATTCGGTGGTCTGAGGAAGGAATATGACATCGTCCTAAAGTGTTTTCCCTAAGAGAGAAAGATGTAGACAGATAAACTCTTCTATTACTACTACTGGAGGGATGGAAAACCTGAACCACGTAATATTTTATTACATATGACGCTGTCCACCAACTTCGGCAATAACTCCCAAAGGTTTTCTTTGATAACTAACTTAGAAAACTGTATCATTCGTATCGCAAGCCTATCACAAACTAACAACAGCCGTACCTTAAGTAGACAAACACAAACCTTTTCAGTTTGTGACTTTGTACACGTAATCATCTTGTTAACCACCTATCTTAAAGGAAATCACGTTTCAGAAAGTAAAAGAACAGAAAAAAGTAGCCGCAAAACTATCTTTTCTTTTTTTATACACCTCCGACCTTCAAACAAGCAAGTTGACTTTGCTTTTGCTAGATGTATACTTCATGTTGTTTTATTGCTTCAAAGCCGCACCAGTCACAACGACGACATAGACGTGATGTGGTAGGGATCTTCATGACATTTTAGTAATGTCATCTATTCATTTTTTATGAAATCGACAAACAAAATTATCCAGTTCGGGAAAAATTCGGTTATCGCAAGCTGCATTGATACTAGTTCATCTTCTATTCGCTTTTAGCTTTTCCACGACTCACAAATTGTTTTGATAGCATTATTTAGAAGTACGAGGTTTCCAAATAGAGTCGAAAGGTTCGAAAGAAGCACAGTTTCGCAAATTCCATTTGCGCCAGTTGCCACTCCATCTCTAAAAATAAAGCATCTTGGAATAGCTGTCATAATAACTATTAAAAATTCCTCTAAACTTGTCACATCTGCAAACAAAGACTAAAAATGAATATTTTCTTTTTTTCCAACAGGAAATGGTGAAAAAATTTAATGTACAACAATGTCCAACAAAACGTCCTTGATTGGGCAGCGTTCAAATGGTGAATAGGACCGACTGACGAACTTAAATTGACTTGGAATGAAAAAGAAATTCGGAGTTTCCGAAATCCCCTTGCTTCTGAGCAGGTTTCTCTTTGAATACTGAGGCCATTCAGAGAAAATTGAAGAACAGCGTTAATCAAGGAGACTGTCAAAAGCACAATAGTCATTTTTGTACGTCACATAAGATGATACCATTATTTGCAACTTCCTGATGCTATCAGTACTACAATTCTTCTGAGATCGCTTTAGTTCGAAGCTGTAATACATAATACACAATAAGAAAAGGCTCAAAAGGAAGCGGGGTCTTTGCCATCAACCAAGTTTCTTCAAAAACTATCTCCTTTTCTTGGGATCTTTGTCATCGACCCTCTGTCACCGCTATTATATTTGGTCTTGATGCTCCATACGACGAACGTAGCAAACAACATTAACGTCAACAGGATAAAACTATCACGTTTTTGTTTTTATTGGTAGTAGACAAAAAAAGTGCACTTGGTTTGTATTCATTGATATTGATATGCATACAAGCGTATGATGATAATGATACTGATGGCCAGCTCCCATATACTATCATCATGCTCCAGAGTCTAACGTGGCAAGACGAACACAAGCAACTAGAAAGTGTAAGAACTGAGAAAAAACCAATATAACTTTTCCTCCTTCATCTACCATGATTTTTCCCCTTTTTCATCTCCTATCACCCTGAGTCTACTCTATTCCTACTGATACGGCTTTCTCCCTTCTGAAGACAACCCAGCCTATTCATTTCGGATCTCCTTTGAATGCGCCTTGATGAAAAAAGAAAGCACTTTCTTCTTGCACACACGATAAGAGCAACAATCGTGAGCAGTCAATGTAAATAAGGCGACCAAAGTAAAAATCATTTTTCATCTTTGGAGCATTGTCAACGACTGAGTGGATTCAACCAAAACCTTATGCAATATTGAATACTACTGGAGCTACATAAACACTACAACATCGCAAAGATTCGGAGAACTATTGGATAAGAATCAATAAGCGTGTCTTGATTTGATACTTGAAGAGTATAAGAAAGAAATTAATACGGATCTGTCATGCAACACGTACTTCTTTCAGCAGTTTTCCTCTGTATCGTCCCTAAAGGTATGTACACTACTTTTTATTTCATTTTTGCTACTACTTCAACCGGAAGAAGCTTAAACGATTCAAAGTTCAGGTTTGCATAGATAGGCGTAGGTATCGCGTTGAAATATGAGCATACGGTATAGTTATGTATCTACACTACTAGCCTGTACCTTTGTTTATCACGCATATTTTTCAATGATCCTTTTGACGTCAATTTTATGACTAAATGATGTCCGAGCTGTAAGACATACGTCTAGCTACGTATTAATGTCTAATCTGGATATTCGTATGCAAAAAAAATGTTAGGGAGGATTTTGTATATATATGGTAGTCAGTCAATGCTCGCCTGCATTTACAATCGTAGAGGAAACAATTGGAACTATGGACAATGTGATTTTGCTGTTTCTAGTTTTAGAAACTAATAAGCCCTCATAGGGTTCGTCTATGTGGAAGCAATAATTCGGTAGATGTAAGTAAACGTGTTTACAAAAGATCGTGCTCGTAGCTTTTGTGTACTTACAAATCAATTACTATGTCAACATTTGAATTCCTCGGATTCCAGTTTGATAACACAAGTCGAGCCTCCGCGGGCTGATGGGGGAACTCGGGTTGTGTACGGAGAAACTGATGTGCAAGCATTTGAAATTGAATTGGAAATGATGTCAGGTTTATTTGAAAATGTACGACGAACTGAAAACACATGCTCTATATTACTTTTTGTTGCAATATGCGTGAATGCAAAATGTACATTCAATTTTGAATATTCCTCATCCACCTGCTAGATACCAAGATTGACGTTCTCAAATGAAGACTACTTGTCCGCCTTTACTTCCAAACATGCATACGAAAACGTCATTGCCAGCCTTCTGATTCAAATAATGCAAATTTTTTTCTGCCTGAGAATGAAAACGTAAAAGGAAAATGTTTTCGTTAAAATGGTAGACACTGGTAGGAATTGTTATCGACGTTCATAAAATGCGAGTGCGACGAGGAATTCGCTGTTCCAATAAAGATGACGGTTGTAAAAAAGTATGGGTCGGTTTTTTAGACTGAACTAAACATCGCCCTAATCCCTTAAACATTCAAATGTATGCGACGAAATTACGTAATTTTAGAAGCTTTACGTACGTAGTGCATATGAAACGTTTAAATGACTAAAGTGTGGATGTTAAGATATGCTTTCTTAGTTTACCGGAAGGAGTTTCGGGCTGGAATTCTGTTGCGAAATGAGCCCCTTCATCATTATATAATTTTAAAATATCTACTGCATCAAAAGCGGAGTATTAATTAGCAGTTCATAATGCTCGCTATTTCTGAAGTTCAATTCATACATTTGTCAATTCATGACATGTTAAATGTTCTATGAAGTCACGTATCAATCAAAGGGTTTGAACCTGGAGTTGATTTACTTTCGATGTCGTACACACAATATCAAATAGTGAAGTGACGTATAGTTTATCATTCAAGAATAATAGAAAACTTTGTCAAAGTCTACGTTGGACATCTAAAAGAATCTATGAAAGAATTGCTATGGACTTACCGCTTTGCATACTGATGAACAGGTTAAATTTTTCGATGTTTGAATTTGGGCAGATGCGCGCTAAAGAGTAAAATATGCAAAAAGGAAGAAGCGAGTGGAAATAATTTGCCAGTAACGTAAAAGGTGACATCATGGAGTGTGAATCGAATGGTGTTGAGTTCATCCGCATTATGTAGGTGTTAGCAATGTCGAGGAAAACAGCCTTTCCTTCAGCTGAAAAGGTAAACTTCCATGAAGGAAGGGGATCTTTGGAACATTTTTCTGTTTGGTGAAAACATGCAGCTTGACGATCGATGATAGAAATTAACCAAAATCAAATTAATGGCTTTTATAGTTTGTACAACCACGATCTAAGTGTTTGAGGCTCACCAAGCTGGACGTATTTTTAAACGTAGTATATAGTCTATATATAGTACTATCCCAGTAGGCAAGTCGAAGGTTTGTCGAAAGCTGATATCGAAACGACTATCGCTCACTGTGTTCGATCGCTCGCAATCGGTCTGAATATGAGATTTGTCGGAAAGATGCACAGAATGGATATAGATTCGACTAATTTTCGATCTATTCTATTACGCTACAAGTCGAAGCAAAATAATTAGTAGCCAACAATGGCACGAGACAGTAGACACGATATCAACCCGATGTCGAAGCGTATTTTTAAATGTCAAATTCGAGCAAGCTATGTCGCTTCGAATAGCAGCTACCTTTAAAAAAATCTTGAAAGATTCGATATCGTCTCGACTATACGCGATCCTGCGAGTTAAAAATCTTCTTGGCTTCGCTCCCAACCTAGTATCTAGACACTACCTTACCTTACGCTTACGAGCTCGCAGTTTCCACTGACAGCTGTTGTTTAATTTTTTGTTTCGATGATAATCTAAATCATTGTTAGTAATTACTTCCAGAAAGAAATGGGGAAACTTAAAAGTGTAAGCCTCATATCCGAGCGATCTCGAAGGAGAAGGACAAAGTTAACGGTGGATAAATTGTTGAGGAAATATAAGTTTTCTCAACAGCCAAAAATAGTTTCAGTTACTTCCAAGATGCAAAGTAATTCACAAGTCAAAGTCGCTGATTCATTCAGCGTACCACCAGCTCCAGAAACACTACCAGTACCAATACTTGACCGCTCGGGAGCATCTTCGGGAGATATTTTGTTAGACGCATCACAATTGGACCATCGGCAGGAAGTGGAACGTGATCATGACGGGAACGTGAATAAAGAGGAAAGTATTTTGCGTAAACTTGGAGCTTGGAGTACAAAATATAATGTAACCAGAGACGCTATTGGGCGGACTACTAAAAATCCTTAAAGAACATGACTGCTTTGTGTGCATTCCATGTGATCCTCGGTCACTGTATCCCAAAAATAACACAAATAACACTATTATAGACATTCGTGGAGGGAAACTTGCGTACATGGGAATTAAAGAAGGCCTCCGAAAATATCATCCATACTTCAAGTACGTTCCAGTGATCAACCTCCAAGTTAATATTGATGGAATTCCTCTTTTCAAGAGCTCCAGTAGGGTACTTTGGCCAATTCTAGGCAGTGTTGCCGGGTTTTCTTTTGTATTTGTGATTGCAATATTTTGCAGTGATGAAACTGCTTCAAAACCACTTGATTTAGACGTTTACTTAGGCAGTTTTGTTTCAGAGGTAATGGAATTAGAACGTGATGGTGTTACTATTGACGGAGAGATTTACAAGTTTAATTTTTCACAATTAATATGCGATGCACCTGCCCGCGCATTTGTTTTGGCTACCAAGTATCACACCGGTTACTATCCATGCTTAAAATGCTTGATTAAAGGAAAATATATATCTGATATTGGAGTAAGATACACAAAAATAAATGTGCAGTTACGAACGGATGATGATTTCAGGAAAAGATTGCAGGTCAAGCATCATAATGGGTGCAGTCCTTTGGAAAAACTTCCCTTTGATCTTGTCGACGGAGTACCTTACGAATATATGCATTTAGTGTGCCTTGGTGTTGTTAGAAAACTGGTAAAATACTTTCTGGAGGGAAAGCGAACTCTTCATAAACTTAGCCTTTCCCAAAAACAGCAGCTAAATAACAAGGTTTTAATATGTAAAGGGGCCATGCCCATGGAGTTCAACCGTAAAGGGCGAAGTTTAAGCGAACTTGACCGCTGGAAAGCTTCAGAGTGGAGAACGTTTTTACTATATACCGGCCCAATTGTCTTGAACGGGCTTGTTCGTGAGGAATCTTTTAAGAATTTTCTAGTGTTTTCTCTCGCAGTTAGGATTTTAGCAGAAAAAGACCAGACTGCTGAAATGATTGATTACGCGGAAAAACTGCTCGTGTTTTTTGTTCAAACATGCAAACAACTCTACGGACCTTCATTCATGTCATACAACGTTCACGGCCTCTTACACCTTGCTGCAGACGTTCGTCGCCACGGCCATTTGGATAACTTTAGCTCATTTAAATTCGAAAGTTATCTTGGAAAACTTAAGTCGTGCATACGGTCAACTCGCTACCCACTGCAACATGCGGTGAACTGGTCGACATCCCATCGACTGTCAGTGACGTTCCGCCGTACGTTTTGGGGAAAGAATCCCGCGTGTCTGGCAGCTTCCTCAGCATTACTCTGAGCGGCTTTTGTATCACTACCGAAGAACCCAACAACACGGTGCTCCTTTTTGACAAAAGAGTTTGCACTGTTAAAGATATAGTGTGTAGGACCGGGAAGAAACCAAAGCTTGTTGTGCAGCCTTTTATTAAACCTGAACCACTTTTGTTGTATCCGTTTCCCAGTGACAAAGTCGATGTATTAAAAATTGACTGCACACAGTGTGAGGAAGCCACGAAGATTAAAATTTCTGCAGTGACGAGGAAGTGTGTAAAGTTTAAACTAAACGACACGAGCTTATGTGTATTTCCTTTGCTGCCACATTAAAATGAGTGACGAAAACCCGGAATCATCCAATAGCGGCGATAAGCCCTTCGCCATTGTCAACTTTGAGGCTGATAACTCTATTTATGTGGTTCCTGTGGCATGGATTATCTACAGTAAGGCGAAGAAAGTTCCAAAATGTTATTTTCCAGACAAAAGTGAGAAAGAATTGAAAAAGCTGGTGAAGAATAATCAACCATTTCAGGAGGACTGGCCATTGTACAGCTGTAAAATCCTCCGTTGCTATGGTAATCGATTAAAAAAAGAGTAACTATCATTTGGAAGAACTCAATATAACATGATTTTTTTCTTTCAGAGTCATTCCAAAAAGCGAATGCAAATTTGCGTCCAGCTCGGTATGACTCTGACTGGGTGGATGTTGAACCAAAGCAGTCTGCGTCGTCCAAGGTTCCTGAACCTCCCAGCTTCCCCTGCCCCTCTGGAGGAAATGGCATATTGTCGACTGACGTCGTTGGAGAGGAAGAGAACGTGAACATATTAGACCTTGACAGCTCGTTCCTTGAAGGAACATTCGCACCTTCAAAATCTTGCTGTTGTTGTGAAGGTAAATTCTAATTTTTTAAACTCCGTGTTTAGTAGACACCATGATACTAAAATAATCCCTATGTTGCGTATGCAGTTTTCAAATCTGACGTGATCACCAAGCTTCAGCAAATTCAGGACTCTCAAGTTGCACTGGATGGGGCGTTAGATCGGCTTACAAACATGGTCCTCAACTTGAAGGAGAAGGAGAAAGTTGCAATCTACAAATTCACCCCAGACTATTTTCCT